>JAQFYQ010000530.1:0-16653 GCA_034694885.1 Buchholzia appendiculata | reverse complement strand
AGTACTCACTCGTCTCAAATAGGAATTTGTGGAGTTGCTGTGACGTCATTGATGCTAGTGTTCATTCTACTTCTCGACATGTTGACAGCGAAACAGCGTCGAGCCCTCAACTTCATATCACTTCGACGTCAAGCTATTATCTATTAGACTAAATCTGCAATGAATTACAATAATGCTCTTAATTCTAAGTTTTAGTAAAAAAAAATTAGCTTTAACAATGTTTTGATGAGTTCTATATTACTAGCTAAATAATGATAATATTTTGGTCACAGCTATGCTATGCATTTTTATTATACCTTAATATGAATTGGACAGTTTGCTAATAGCTCCAGATAATGTATTTTGATCTGCGGACTGAATGAGTAGAAAATATGTGGTAGGAATAACATAGGAAATATATTTGAGTAAAATAAGAATAACCCACTCGGCTTTCATTGACTTACAATATTGAAATAGGGTATATTTCGAAGTAAATAAAACTATTGTAACAACCTTTTGCTTCTAAACTATCTAGTCATTTCCTACTGCGGCGAGGTTCCCGGATCATCCAGGCTATAATCAGAGTGTTCAGAGGAATGCAGAATGCACCTGCTGGCTGAGTACCGATGTCCCAATCAAAAGGCAGACGACAATTAATTAGAACCGGATTTTGTAATCATAACTTCTTAGAGCTTTTTTATCTAAAATTCTCAGATTAATGTCAAACATCGCATTGTATATGGTCGAACAAACAACAGATATCTGCCTAAATGATTTATGGCAACGAAGTGTCCGATCTATTTGATCCAAATTAGCACAATATTGTAACGATCTATTGGACCGTTAAGAAATCGTTAACTGTGACTCGCCTTTATTTCAGTAGGCTGGTAATCATAAACAGATGGCAATTTCTACTGTGTTTTTCACTATAGTGCCAATGAACAAGTTCAAATTAGTTTTGATCTAGTCAATAGATATATGGATTAGTAGGGGAATTGAATATATAAAGCATGTACGCAGCTATCAATTCCTTGCTGCTGCTATTGTAGTGTCGAGAAAGCAATAATTTAAGTTCAAGACAACCTACTTGAGCACTAAATTAAACGAATGTCAATTTTGCAGATATGTCACTACCTTTGACCCCGGGGGGGGGGGCGATTGGTGAGCATTTTTATCGTCAGTACTTTAAAATATTTATTGTTGCAGATATTCATCTGCAGAGTCCGTTTACGATAAGCCACCTTCCATTCAAGAGTAAAGCCCAATGCCTGAACCGAGAATCGAACCCGGGTCTCATGCATGCCATGCGAAAAAGCAGACGTCTTAACCACATGACCATTCTTTCTAGCCTCCCGCTTGAATCATTCTTTAAAGTCATACTTATCGTAACCATTCTAATATCAGCATCTCCAGTTTGAAAGCGCCGCACGACTCGTACGAGTCGTACTTTGAACTCGTTAGTTCTAACAGTCTCACCACCACACTATGTTTCTAAATATAAGTAATTACCGCTTTTCAATATTGTGATGCTTTACAATTATTTCATTTAGTAACTCTGTTCCTGACTCTTATAGTTTGATGATATATAATTTACTTCTTTGAATTTTGGTCAATAAGGAGTTGTTTCACATTTTTTAGATGAAGTAAACAGTAACTTTACGGTACACGAAATTTCTATATGCGCAAAATGTTTCCGTACTGCATACAGTTTAAATCAATGCGCTGTTCAAGTTTAACCTGTGACGTTGCATGCTAAAAATACTGTGTCACTCGGTTTCGCTCCTTTCTCTAAAATCAATTACATCGATAAGCTGTCAGTAGTTGCATTGTTTTTCTTGCATGAATACTTAGTCACCGCACAGATTTACCAGATATCTGTTGGAATAAACAGTAGACAAAAATCCTGAAATAAATCTAATATTACCGAGCATCACAAAAGTATCTCAAAAGTTGTCCTGTAATAACCTCTACAAAATAATATGGCGTCGTTTTGCTCGCCTCGTTTTTGTTACATCTTTCAATAATTTGATTCCAAATTGTGTTCCTATTTTTGTTACATTTTTATTGTAACAAAAACATCATTGACAACAGTAGGCACATTGTGAATGCCATAAAAGCAAGAATACCGCCTAATTCTTATTCCAGCTATACAACTGATAATTCTGCAAAACATCTAACTTACATGGGATATTTCCATAGATAAATATTAAAATGGGTCACAATTTGACTCTCAAATCAGCTCGCGAGTTCCAATTAGGCCTGTTAACTGGAATGACTCTAGAAATGTAGTTGAATTTATGAACTAGCAAGTTGGCAACACTGCTGTTATCTATTTTGTTTACGTGACCGATATTCCGAGCTGATATGTTCGAAATAAATCGACCCCGAAGAAATACTGGAATGCCGTCGTTGTTATCCTATGCTCAGGTTCGTTCGTCCTGTCAGCCAATCCATAGTTTTATGTGTCAGCGTCGTGTAATTTGTGCAGATCGTCCGTCGAGCCTTGTTTACTTACATGAATCAGCGATGTGTGACTGGATCTGGATGACTTAGCCTCTTAGGTAGAAGAGAGAGATAAGTAACCGAGAAAAGTCGAGATGGTCTACAATAATGTTTCAAACGTGTAAAGTGGGTTGGGTCTTTAGATAAATTAAAATCTCTCGTCCAACTTGATTAAACTGTCAATTTGTTGTTCATCATCTATTCTATTGAATTTTTTTTCAGTGGCGTAGCGAGGATATTTGGCACCCCGAGGTAAAAACCCAAATTTACGCCCCCGGCTGCCGGCCTGCAGCGAAATTTTTCTAACGAGCGGAGGGGGGTAGCGGCGATTTTTTTTAACGAGAGTGGACATTTTTTAACGAGAGCGGACATTTTTCTCATGAACATAATAGTCAATCAATTTTCACAAACAACCACGGCGACCTCGGGAAAATGAATATTTTTGGGGCCCGATAAAATGATTTTTATGGGAGGGCGCACCCCCTCCTCCATCCGAAAATGAGTGCCCCATCAAGTGGCGCCCCTGGGCAGCTGCACCCTGCGCCCTCGCTACGCTAAGGAATAGGGGTTCCTATTGAGCCACAGTAGCTGGTCTTTTAGATCGTCTTTCAGCTATTTAGTACATTTCAACTATCAGCTTCAAAACTAGAGACTTTTATAAATTGATACGTTATCCTATTGCGCTGTAAACCTAAGCAGAAATAAACCGGTTGAATAACCTGGATAACTCAAATGACGTCCAAAATCAATCTTCAGCGCTCAATAATCTACCTTGCGCCGCCTTAACTTCTGAACAAGGTTAGTGAACACGTGCCGATACTGAACAGTTTATTGATTACAAGAGGCAACATCTCAGCGACTAATGGACAAGAATTGATTCCTGAGGACCTTAAGTTGCTAAGTAAACAATGCAGTGTGACCAAGAAAGAAATTTCTTTGAAAATGTTGAACATTAGTCTGTTTTTGAACGTAGAGATCATGGCCATTGCATGCGATTATTTTTCTTTACTTCACTTGCAATTGAAATGTTGCTTTATTTTTGTAAAATGTTGAACTATCTGTTCGATGTTTTTTTATAATTAAAACATTTATACATAGATCAGATGTATACGCTACGGTACTGATTTTGATGTCTCAGAGATGCGCCTTGCCAGCAAGTAAGAGATAAGTAAAAGTCGGAATAAACTACACTCAAAATGCACAGCACGTTTATGCTTTAAAGGATATGATCTTGCGTCGATAAGCATCCATTCGTATGACGCAGAATTACAGTCCTTTTATGGGAATATTGTATTAAAATCTCACACAGCCAGATAGCCAACTGCGTCCTGTCTGAGAACTATGATTAATGTTTGCAAATTGATAATTTTGACAAACAATCGGAAACAAATAAAATAAATCAATGCAAAGGAGCAATGAAACAAGAGAATATTAAAATTAATAGGAAAAAAAAATAAAAGATAATATAATTTTCTTAAATATAATGAATGAAGTTAAACTTTAAGAATTCTTTAAAACTCTTAAGGGTCTCCAATGACATCCTTGCACATAGCGTCAGTAACACTCTCCTCTCTTATGACGTCAGTAACACTCCCCTCTCTTATGACGTCAGTAGCACTCTTCTCTCTTATGACGTCAGTAACACTCCCCTCTCTTATGACGTCAGTAACACTCTTCTCTCTTACGACGTCAGTAACACTCTCCTCTAATATGACGTCAGTAACACTCTCCTCTCTTATAGCGTCAGTTACACTCTCCTCTAATATGACTTCAGTTACACTCTACAAAAACGTTGTCGCTTTTCGAAGTATTTCAAATAAAATGTTCGCTTTTCAAAATATTTCGAAGTTCGAATATACGAAGTTCGAATATATTGTGTTAGCAAGGTGAGTAAAATTCACTTATATCTTGTCAAGTAGATTTAAAGTAAGACAGACCACTTGGAAGTATTTCACGGTTTAATTTTAACTACATCTGAAAGCCCGTTGCACAAGTTTGAAGCATCTGCGCTGATCGATCGTTCGAGGCATTTGACCAACTACTCAGTTAATTTATGACGACACGTCCAACCAAAAAATTGTGTCAAACGTCGATTATGTTGTTTTCTATTATATTCTTCCATTGTATACCTGTAAAGTCAACGAGATGAGCCGTTGTTGTTTTTCCCCATTGTCCTTTTGTTGTTTTTCCCCATTGTTCCATCATATATTTCATACTGAAATATATGATGGAACGCCCGTTATGACGTGCTGCAAAATCCAGGAATGAAATAAATGCAATATTATACAGTAACTTTCTAGTGAATAGTCTATGAGAGATTATGGAATTTATAAAATTAAATCCTCATGTATGCAGATTAATATACTTAGCACCTTAATTTTTACAATAATGCCTTTAATTTGTCCTGTTTTGAAACATGAGTTTAGAGCTTGACGGAGGCGAGAAAAGAATGCGAAGCGTTCTAATGTGGAATTGAGATAGATTTGTCAGACGTTACTGACTGTGACGTTACCAACTTGTTCCGAATCTATCATCCAATGTTTCTGATGCGAACTGAAGCAATGCACTTCCTAACGCTACGGATGTTCCAACTCTTCAGCGTTCTTCAGATCTTCGGTACAGTTTCGTAGTAGTTTTTATAAATGGAATTTGATTGTTATATATCATGACCGTATTGTCATAATTATGAATTAAATTAATGTTGCCTTAGGATAATTATAGGATAACTTATGGTTTGCATGTAATTGTACAACTGGTTTACTTAAGATGTAACTACTAAATGATTTGAGACCAGCAAACAGTTGGACAGACAAAATGACTGGGGATGTCAAGGCGGATGAAGATGATGATGATGACGATAATGTTAATGACGATGATGATGATGATGATGATGATGATGATGATGACGATGACGATGATGGCGGTCAATTCATGAAAGTGTATAACGACATGAGGCAATACGAAAGAGACGATTTATTTTGTCTTTTCTACAGAATAAATTATCTGCATTTCATTTGTTCTCTGTTATAACGTGAAAATGGTAAACATAGCACAAAAATTAACCATTTTATTTCAGATAAAATGAATACAAAATGAGTATAAAATGATCTCTTAGATCGTGAAATATATCGCATACTATACTTTAAAAAAACAAGGCTTGACATTTTTACGTTGTTATTAAGCCATATTATTAACCTTTACTTTGATATCTTTATAACTACTTTCTTACATTAAATCTACAGTAATTGCCCGCTGATGATAAACTTTGTGTGCAGGTTTCACTCACTGTCAATTAACGACTATGAGTGCTCCTGGAGTAGGTAAGTTGGCATTTTTTCGAGTAATGTTTCCAATAATTTTTAGCTTTACCTTTTAATTTGTCAGCACTGTTTACACGATTTATATGCTAGATAACACTCATAACAGGCACGTAAGACATTTTTTAAAATGAAACGATATAAAAAATATCTTCGTTGGTGTTTGGGAGGAGTTGGACCCGTACACCCCTTAATTTTCGGCCCTGTTAGAAATTAGGCTATATGTCTATCTTAGTCGAATATCAGCTCTTGTGATTCATATTGCGAAGTCGGTTGTTTTAGGTTATTAAGCGCGACTTAGTTAGTGTGCTCTTCAACCATTTTGATAAAGGTCTGAAGTCGAAACAAAGCTTTCAATTCAGACATTTTAAGACATTACCAAAGTGAAATTATTAATACAAAACAATACAATTATAACACAAAACTTGATAACCCTCACAGGCTTCAACAGCAAGAGATGAATCAAATGCGTAGAATAGTAGAAAAATGCAGTTTTGAGCAAGTCTGTCTAAGATCACTCTTAAAGGTAGCAAAAGATGAGCTCTGGCGAATTTTGTCACTCAATTCTTTCCACGTTTCATATCCAGTAACCATAAAATCACTCGCACCAAACTGAGTCTTAAAGGTTGAATAACAGTCCTAATCATATAACAGTTCTTTCTCAGATGATCAAAGTGTACGGCCAGGTATGCAGGCAGAAGAAAGTTCAGTAAGATGTTGAGGGCTAATTAATTTCAACATTAAAAGCTATTGTTGCTAGTTTGAACGTGAACCATTGACTGCATTGGAAGCCAATGCAATTCTTGCAGCAGCTCAGATCTCTGTTGCAGTGTTTAGGGCAAATGCTTGCACAGACCACTTTGGCTAATATGTTTTGTATGCGTTTAAGTTTCCGGATATTCTTTGCTGATGCACCATGTAAAATAGCATTGGTGTAATCTAGTCTAGAAGGGACTAGAGCGTGACCGACCGACTTAGCTGATTCAGCACAAATAGAGCCACGAATATGCTTAAGCTCACGGAGATAGAATCAAGATGATTCACAAAAAGCTGCGATATGACCACCAAGAGATGGATTATTGCCCAATGTAACACCGATTTGTTTTATCTCACTGTTGATGTGTTCCTGTGAACCAGTGAAATTGATATTGGAGAGGATGGCGTAGGATGACCGTCTTCTCCCGTGCTCAGAAGGACCACATCTGACTTGTCTGCATTCAGTGACAAACCATGAACAACAAAAATCATGAAGTAACAAAACCATGAGTGTAATGATGACCAGCATTCTTCAACTCTGTGGACAGAGTCATTAATTTCATGGCGCTGGATTGAGCCTAATGAATAGCTGCGTATAGTTTCGTCAATATTGGCCAATGGAGATGTGTACAAAGAAAACAGGACAGGACCCAACACTGATTCCTAGGGAACACCGAAGGCACATGACACCATCTTTGATCTAGCATTCCCTATGTACACACATTTTTCCCTATCAGTCAAGCAAGACTTCAGCCAGTTTGACACTATGCCGTCCATTCCAAAGCTAGTTATGATGCGCTTTAGTGGAATAAATTGGTCTATGGTATCAAACGCCGCACTCAGGTCAAGAGGAATAAACAAAATTGAAAATAGGGCACAAACTAAAGCAAGAGCCTTTGTTTATACCGTTTTAGCTACTGAAGAAATTGAGTTGCAGACGTCAAGCTATATACAATATCATTGTTCGTCACTACTAAATAAAGATTCATGTTTACAAAGCAACAAAGAAAATAAACAAACTAGATAATAATGATCATTTTGGGAATATTTCAATGTATAGTTGACGCCAACGTATAGTCAACGCCTCAAGTGATTTGTCAACACTGATAGACCGTGTTAGCTCATTGCTCGAAGTGACTCTCTCCATCGGCTTGGCAGGAGATTCTCCTGCCAAGCCAGTAAGCATAAATCTGTTATTAAAAGCGTTTTTTTCTGTCAATTTTCATTGTTTCACGGCAGATGATTGGCCAATGTCTTAGAACGCTGAAACTGATTGGTTTATAGCCGCGAATTAAACCTTCGGCCTATTTATTGATAAACATTAATCTCTTTGTATCATCTTTTTCTTTATTAACGAATTAGGCTATTCTGTAAGTTTCTGATTTATTCTTTCTGCAAGCTTAAACTGCTGCTTTGATGGGTGAGTACACACCTATGCTGCCACATTATTATCTACTTTTGTACAGCATGCATGCCGTTTTGTGCGCAAATGACAAGTTCTAATTGTTTAAATATTGAAACAATATACCGCAGGCTAATGTAGCCATATTATATATGTTTTGCTAGTTATTGTTGCATAATTTGATTAATTTGCAGCTTGGAGTACCGTCGAATAGTTTTAAACGAACACGTTCTTCTCGTTTTTTGGTTGTGTTGTTTTGATGCTGCCTTTATGTAAACTAACAGAATCACTGTATCATCCCACAGATTTTACAAAGCAAGTGAAAAATACCCTAAGATTTGAATTAATCATTTGTTGCTTTTATACCAAACAAAATGTTGTGTACCATTGTATATTAGCAGAACATTCTTTGGACTACACGACGGTATTTGTTTGCGTTTGTAACATCTACAGCTAGAACAATTGTGTCTACCGGTAGCTCTTACGTTGATGTGGGCATTGATCTCTCGTTCCGTCAGTAAGTGAACAGTTTTGTATGTGAAGAATTACAAATATTTTTTTCAACTGTAATATACCTGCAATGAAGCATAGAATATGAAAAATTACAGACAAGTTAAGACTTTTAATGGGCTTAATATGGTCTCTGTAATTTTTAAGGACGATAACTACACAGGCGGCGCTGCCGTGTATGCTGCATAATGCATATGCTACAGCATACACACTCAGCCACCACTGTATACTAAAAATGTTTTATAATAAGTATTTGTTTAAATGATATTCAGCTAACATCAAAACTGTTGTGAAGACTTTACCTTTGAGATCATTTAATACATGTACATTGTATCTGAATTTAATTTAATTGGCTGGATAACAAAAAACACGATGATGATGAAACTCGATCAAATACAATCTGTGGTCCTCAGTAACAGCTCTTGTCATAACATTAATTTTCGCTGAATGTTATTAAATTAATGGCTCTTGCCTTTAAGCAGAGCAGCTGATATATACATGTATAGTTCGGGCACCTAAGCAGTAAGCACTCGGCTTGTGTGCAAGAGTTCCTGGGTTCTGCTCCCGGGCAGGCTATGTCATAGGTAGCTTAATCAGCAAATTTATGCACACTCTGCAGCTCCTGTTACCAAGCAGCATAAGTTGGTACCGTACTATCTTATGTAAAAGGCTAGGTAGTAAACTGACTTATTCGATTAGAACATTGGCCAGCTTAGTCGAATCTTGCACTATGCCAGGCTGAGGGCTGTGGTGGGAGATCAGCAACCTTCTATCTGGATGATGTCAAATATGTATACGTTTATTTGTACGCTTCGTGCTGTGTTTATTAGCTACGTCATGTTTAATTGTAATTGAAGGTGCATTGTCTTCCAAGTGAAAGGATGCAATAGATCAAATATCGCATTGACTTCTACGTATAACAACTACGCGAGCAATGTCTACACGATTGTCTTATACAGCAATACAAATCAGAATAATTTGTACTTCATGTAAGTTGGTTGCTGTTTTTCAATCTTTCAAATGTTTCGTTAGATTGTGGAAGTTTTACAATTTAATCAAATATCACTAAAGCTAAAATGCAAAGAAAAAAGTTTCACATATTGTTTTGTGAAATCATCAAATAATTGTTAACTTCTAGTTTGAAATCTATAAGAAAAGAAATATGTTTAATAACTGCATGTCATTTTCCATTCTTAAGTTAATATAATCAGTAAAATGTCAAATCTATAGTAAGCAGCGTATTAAAGTTATACACGTAGGTACTGTACTGTCAAATAAGATACTTTTTTTACTTTTTCAGCAAAAACTTTGCTATCGTAGTTGTCGGCCAATCTGCTGACGTGCTAACAGACTGTACAACCTACCAGCAGTACTGGGTGTCCTGGAAGAACGGCGTTATTGCGATGGGATCTGGAGACATGATTGGCGCTAACACTTTAGTCGTCTACAGAGACACAGTTACGAACACCACATCTACTTTAACCAATTTCGGATTTTCATCCAAACCAGCATCGCCATCAGATTGGATATTTCCTGGTTGCTACTATCCTCCACGTATGTCATTAGTACGTCTGTAAATAACGTTTAGCTAACATTCAGGTTTGTTGATATATATTATTATATATTATTATTATAATTATTATTATATATTATATATATTTCGAGAATTGTATTATCTAATGAATGCAGTAGGCAATAGGCTTACTCAAATTTGCTAATCAACCAAGTCATCGTCATGGATTTTGTACCGTTTAGGAGATGTGTAATATTTATACTTTTCCGCTGTAATATGATCTCTGAAGTTTTCACCCTCACCCCAGGATTACTGTAGGAGCATCAGTTAGTTTAAGTATAGACTCAGATTAGTGTTGTGAGGCGGAAAAATTGTCAGAAAAAACATGAAATTTTTCGGAAAATTTCGGAGGTATTTTGCCGGAAAATTTTCCGGAAAATATGCGACACTAATATTACATCATCAATATCATATTACAAAATGCAGAACATTGTTTAAGCCTCATTCTACTCAAGTTTATGTAGTTATAGCTTTAGAGTGATTTGTTCATCCAATAGATCCAATAACGTGACATGATCTCTTTACATCATCTTAAGTAATTCCATGAAACACGATGGGCATAGTAATTTTAATTGTAAGAGAATTAAAACTGATACAGCAATAACTCTCTATTGTTACATTAGCTGAAAAATTCACTTGTTAAAGTATACGTAAAATTCCCAGCCCTTGTTTCATGGTTTAGAAGAGATTAAATTATGTATCTTTGAAAATCTAATCATCTACTTAAACAATCAAAAGTCTTGGTTGGCAATGGCGATGAAAGTTAAGATATCTTTCCAATTATATCTGAGTTAGAATGAAACCAAGGTTAATGGTTACAATTATAAACTTTAATTGAATTAACTGCGCATAGTCAATTTGTGAATGTAGAAACAACAACTGCTGCCTCTACGACAACAACAACAACAGCAACAACAGCAACAACAACAGCAACGACAACAACAAGCACAACCATCACGACGTCAGTTACTGAACCACATAGTTCAGTAGCAGAATCTGCAGAACCTACAACATTAGAAGCCTCCACAATAATATCCACAGAAGTTACAACACCAGATGCCTCAACAATAATAGCCACAGGAGATACAACACCAGATGCCTCGACAATAATATCCACAGAAGTTACAACACCAGATGCCTCAACAATAATATCCACAGAAGTTACAACACCAGATGCCTCAACATTTATGTTCACAAAAGTTACATCATCAGATGCCTCAACAATAATATCCACAGAAGTTACAACACCAGATGCCTCAACATTTATGTCCACAGAACCTAAAGCATTAAATGCCTCAACTATAGAGTCAACAGAAGCTACAATACCAAATGCATCATCAATGAAATCCACAGAAGCTACAACACTATATGCCTCAATAACAGAGGCCTCACCAGTATATGCCCCAACAACAGAAGTTACGGAAATAAGAACATTATATTCATCACAAATAGTGCCTACAGAAGCTGCAACACTAGATGCCTTAACAATAAAATCCACAGAAGATATAACACCAATCGCCTCAACAATGGAGTCTACAGGAGCTGCAACAACAGATGCCTCAACTATGAAATCTACCGAAGCTACAACACTAGATGCCACAGCAATAGAAATTACGGAAGCTAAAACCATGACTTCATCAAAAATAGTGCCTACCGAAGCTACGACACTAGATGCCTCAACAATAAAATCCACAGAAGCTATAACACCAATTGTTACAACAATAGAATCTACAGAGGCTACAACAATAGATGCCTCTGCAAATGAAGCTACAATGGCTGCAATAATTGATACCTCAGCATCAAAATCTGCCCAAACTATAGCACAAGGATTTTCAGCAGTTATTTTTACAAAGGCAACAACGGTTGATGGCTCGTCAGTAGAGCATGCACAAACTACAGGACCAGTTTCATCAGCAACAGAACCTACAGTTTCTAACACGGGTAATACCTCAACTTTTATGTCTACACCGGTTACAGAACTAGAAGCCTCATCAATAGTGTCAGCAGAGGCATCTGTAACACTAGATGAGGCAACAACAGTATCTACAAAATCTACTGATTTTGATGCTTTAACAGAAGCTACAACCACAGAATTAATGTTAGAAACAACAAATGCTGACTACGATGTTAATTCACAAGCTGCAACGCTTGAAGTTTCCTCAGGGGAAACGATTATATCAATGATATCAGCAACAAGTCAGGCTGTGAATTCTGTACAAGTACAAACGATGGATGCTTCATCATATGAGCACTGGTCTACTGCAGCTTTAGCTGCATCGACAGCAAGAAACCTTGAAGAAATTAGTTCATCGGCAGCCACGTCAATAGTTCCTTACTTGTGGGAATTAGAAAGCCAGTCGGTTGAAATTACAGCAATTACAGAAGCTCCTGATACTTCGCGTTTAGAACGGCAATTTGTACAAACTACTGCAGTACTATTATCAACATCAGAATTTCTTCAATCTGAACCAGCTGCAACTATTGTAGCAGCAATATTTTCTCAAGATGTGCAATTGACATCACTGGAGTCGTCTTTATCATTAGCTGTAGCTACTACAACAGCTGCAAAATTAACACAAACTGAACTATCTCTAGCTACAGAGTCAGACCCGTCTACAGCAGAAGAGCTCACAGCAAGAAATTCTGGACTGTCTGAAGCAATGGACGCTTCGGCACAGGTGCCACAAACGACTGTTGACGGCAACAAATATACTGAGGAAATTGTAAGCACGGACCCCACTGAAAGTATATCAATATCAAACTTAGACTCAGTGGCGCCTTACGAGTTAATAACGACAGAGAGTACAACATCAACCACGCAAATTACAACTCTACAGTCGTCAGTAACGGATTCACCGTTGTTGAAAACATCCAATCCCGATGTATCGTATTCAAAAGAGAGCTTAGTATCAGGTTCGATCACAACCGATTTGACGCTAGAATCCCAAAGTGAGATAACTTCTGGTCAGGCCATGGATAAGGTAACGTCGTTGCCTTCACATTTGACTTTTGAGACGGAAGTAAAAAGTGTCACGCAAGTACCTGACTTAATAACACAATCAGAGAAGACTGTAATTCTAAGGGAATCTTCCTCCGTCACACCAAAGGCAACAACGCGAGTAGAACGCACAGAATCTGCCATAACACTGTTAACCGGAAAGGGACTTTATGATGAAGGGTCGAGCAAATCGAATTATTTCGAATCCGTAACAACTAGTACAATATCAGCAAGACATGGTTCAGAATTGTATACTGAAAAACTTGAATCAGAATCGCATACAATGATGAATTTCGATTCGTTCTCAACAGAGCAAACTCATGAGTCGTCGAATTTTTCCGAAACTTTTGTGGAAATAACAGAAATAAATAATGTAAGAATAACTTCTACTGAAGATTCCACGACAATGGTTTCAGATACAGTAGCAATACAAAGCTTTACACTAGCTTCTGCTGTATTATCAACTTCATTACCACATCAAACACAGGCCTCATTGGTGACTGTGACCGCACAAAACTCTACGATATCCGAGACAGGGAGAGCATCGGAAGGGCAATACGAGGACTCGACTGTTTTCAATTCTGATGGGCAGTCGTCTCAACTATCAGACATAAGTGTGACTGCCGACAGGGTAACACATGTTGAGTCAGAAGCGCTATCAATACAAGCTTCTATTCAACATAATTCTCTAGCACTCTCAGCAACCTCTAATCTGTTACTGGACAACACTGTGTCAAAATTACAATATTCATCGCAATTGATTACTTCTGGTCCGACAATAAAGTCGTCAGGAACACCTATAGAAGTTGGGCAACAACACTTCGATGATATTACAGCTCAAGGGCATATTTCATCGTCTCAACTTTCACGAGCAACAAACGAACACACATCTCCATATTTCAATGACATCACACCAAGAACCGTAGAAGATTCAACAATGGATGGAAATTCAAAGGAATTGTCAGATCTAGCATCGGCATCGGTAGAGCTAACTCAAGCACATGTTGTATCGTCAACCCTATCGATCAATGACGTCATAACACCAGCAGTTGAGCTAACAAAGGATCCTGCAGGAAACAGTAAAACAAATATTGATGACGTCACGACCGTCGTCACAGCATTGATTATATTCAATGACGTATCAACTGATTTTCTACCGGAAGGTGACACTCCAGAACTAAGGCTAACGCCAGATCTGACCGTGCTTGACAACGTTCATGAAATAACGAAACAGAGCAAGGAAAGCACTGCCACGTCTTCGCCTTTTGTGAAGGATAACGAAATGCATCAGAAAACGGAGTCGACGCAAGGCGCAGGGCTTTTTTCGATCACGAAATATTACACAGCTTCACTTCATAATACTCAGTCAGATGTTACAGGTTTGCCAAATGCAAACGATTTGCCAACTAATTCATATACAGGACGAATGCACAGCGTCTCTACTGTGGACCACATGACAGAATTATCGTTGACTAAACATCAGTTGACAACTTTTCACGACACATCACATGTCATCAAACCTGCAAATGATAAATCAACATTTAATCCTGCTGAATCATCACATGATAAGTCATCATCGTTCTCGTATCCTGATTGGTTAGTTACTACCCAATCAACAGTGGCAAGCAGTCAATCATCACCAAGATTGAATTCCACTCCTTCGTCTTCTTTGCAAGTCATTTCCTCACCCATACTTGAAGTGGCTGTCGACTTTCCGCCTCGTTCAGGTTAATACTTTTCATTTATTGATATTATATTGTCTTTACAAATGATATATAGTTGAAATTATATATCCTTGTTATGACAATTAGGTTCGTATTCTATAAATATCTGGGGATGACCAGATAGCTCATTGGTAGCGTGCTCAACTCGTAACCCAGAGGTTACGGGTTCGAATCCGCGCCGGGAGTGTTGTCTGGTAACATTGTTTGTGTTGTCCCATTGCCTGTACGGGAAGGACCTTTGGCCACCCACCCGTGCTCATCGGCCTAGTCGGTCGGTGGTTAAGTCGTGCATAGTAATACGTAAGACAAATAACCATCGCAAGGACTTGTCTTCGGACAGAGCACTATCATCATCATCAGTAATGTACTTTAAATGAGGAGAAAAAATGCAGGTCTCCTACAAGATGCAGAGTCTAAATACAGCCCTAATGACAGAGGCAACCTGCAGCCTTGGTGACAGAGGCAACCTGCAGCCTTGGTGACAGAGGCAACCTGCAGCCTTGGTGACCGAGGCAACCTGCAGCCTCGATGACTGAGGCAACCTGCAGCCCTAATGACTGAGGTAACCTGCAGCCTTGATGACTGATGCAACCTGCACTGTCTGTAGTCTTGATGACTGAGGTAGCCTGCAGCCTTGATGACTGAGGCAACCTGCAGCACAGCACACAGGTGCATCTACTCCACTTGTCCTCAGCCTGCACGATACCTTGTCATCTAACACAGTTCACTACACATGCTTCAAACAAACAACGAGTGACAACTACATCATCATGCAAACATGATGTCATTATTTAGTAATATTTAATAACTCACTGTTTTCACACTATGCAGTAAAAGGGGGCAACACAGAATAGATAGAACAGGACGAGACAAAACGTTGTGAATGAACTGCGCATACCTAAGAAGAGCTCGAAGTGGCATAGCTGTTAGAAAGGATCGTGTTACAGCAATTCACTAACCATTAGTTAGTGTGCGCTCCTACAATAAAAACAAAAACATCTCAGCAAATAGAAATAACTAATAACTGTCAAAGCTATTTACCGACTCGTTATTCTGAACGTTCTAACCATGACCAATGGTCAAATCATTAGAACTTTCCAGTGATTAATGAACAATCAATGTTCAAATCATTAGAACGTTCTACTGATTATGAACAATCAATGTTCAAATCATTAGAACGTTCTACTGATTATGAATGACCAATGATCCAATCCCTGCAGGCAAAAGCTGATTTGGATACTAAATGATACAACTTCTCTGGTTACACTAGGAGAGGTTTTGCTCGGGGTTGTTAATATCTAAAACGCTACCGATACTATCGGCGATACTTTTTAAGTATCGCCGATTGCATTGGCAATACTTTTCAAAATAAGTATTGGTAGCAGTATCGGCAATACTTTTTTGACGTTTTTTATCCGATACTTTTTACCGATACTTTTTCTATTGATCTGCACCAATGAAGAAGATGAATTAAAATAAATGTGTTGTGAAATGTTAAGAACATTCGTCACCATCTGTATTCGATGACATATTTTACTTAACAAAAAGTGAGGCAAGCCTGCCGTGTAAAGATGAGTCATGAACTGATTCGGGTCAATGACATAAGAAGCAGGAAACTGATATTCCTCTATGTTCTGTGTAATTATGGGACTGGTGCAAGCATGTGCCAAAATGGAACATGTATCATCATCATTAGTGCTCTGCCGGAAGGCAGGTCCGTGGTATCCATTTCCTCCACAACTCACGGTCTTCCGCCTTCCTTTTCATTTTCTCATATGATTCCTCCTTGTCCTCCATCAGTTCATGAAGCATGCCCTGTCTCGGTCTTCCTGATCCTCTCTTTCCCTCAATTCCGCCTTCTATCACATCTTTCATCAATCCCTCGCCCCTCA
>JAQFYQ010000529.1:0-16660 GCA_034694885.1 Buchholzia appendiculata | reverse complement strand
GGATTTCATTGGGGGGGGGGGTAAGCTTCCAAAAAATAATAAATAAATAAATTCAAGGGTGG
The DNA here is from genome assembly GCA_034694885.1 of Buchholzia appendiculata. Lineage (NCBI taxonomy): Eukaryota > Metazoa > Annelida > Clitellata > Enchytraeida > Enchytraeidae > Buchholzia > Buchholzia appendiculata. The sequence goes on along the minus strand of JAQFYQ010000529.1, from coordinate 16,598 downwards.
GGCTTGAGCTTCCAAACAAAAACTGACGACCTTTTCCCAATTTTTCCCACACATTTTTGGGGCAATGGGTGGAACCATAAAACCCTCCTTAAATACGGCCGTGATTAGCCTTACTGTTAATACATCTGGCCTTACACAATAAACCGAGCAACAGTCATGAAATTAGTTACATTTTTCACTCTTAAACAAATAAGACGTACGGGAAGGACCTTCGGCCGACCACCCGTGCTCATCTGGCCTAGTGGATCGGTGGTTAAATCGTGCGTAGTAATACGTAAGACAAATAACCATCGACAGGACCTGTCTTCGGACAGAGCACCATCATCATCATCATCATCATCATCATCAAACAAATAACACAACCTATACTTCACAGTGTCTCAATTACTGTTTGAGTTTCAAGAACTGCATAGTTTATAGCACTTAGTTGATGTAATCTGGTCATACACTTCAATATTGTTGTCAACTGTTTATTTTGAATTGTCAATCATCAATTATCATTATTGATGAGTGAATAAAATTACCACTGCTTCTCATCAAACAGATAATTCACAAAATAATCTTCACAACTACCTACTGCAGCCTGTAATACAAAGAGAGGATGTACAGTGTGTGTATCACAGACGTACCATTGATGACCTGTGAGAAGAGCTCCTCCGGTGTGTTACCAAAGAACGGAACGCATCCAACCAAGAACTCGTACAAGATGATTCCCATGGACCACCAGTCAACCGGCTTGCCTAAACACACACATCATCTTCATCTTCATCTTCATCTAGATTTCCATTTTAAAATGGGTTAGCTGGTACAAGAATGCTCCATCACACAGAAAGTAGACGCCGTACTGCTGTATGGAATGGCTCTGCTTCATGCACAGTAACTCACAAGTGTACAGTCGATCTGTGCATTGAACATTATACCTATGCTTTGTATTTATTACAGCAAATAAACACGGCTAGATTTGGGAAGCAATACTTTCCTTGTTCACCTTGCCATTTTCATTCTAAAATTACATGTTAACCTGGTTATGTTACTACACTGCACAATATGGTGTAGCAGTTTTGAGTAAACTAAAAAATTCTGTTAAACATAAACAACAAAAAGAAGGAACATGCGTTCAGAGAAGCGTTCAGAGAATGATGATGACGCAAGGAACGTACCATACTCTTGGCGTAGGATGACCTCTGGTGAGATGTACTCCGGGGTGCCCGAGACCTGCTTGTCCTTGAACTGTTTGCAGTCCTTGTCAATCGATCCCTCATACAGGTTCGTCGTCACTGAAAGTAGTACAAAGTTCACCGTGAGGAGGTCAAAGTTCAGCCATCAGGTCGCAGAGAGATATAATCATTTACTGTGAGCTTCCTGAGATACCCTCTGATAGATATTCAGTTGGAATATATCAAACTACAAAACTCTGATCTGCCTAAATGCCACTGTACTTGACACCGTTGGCAATGACCCTATAGTTAACAAGTTGACTGCGAGTTAAAATTCATACAGTCATTCAGCTTATGAAACGACCCAGTGAATTGAGCTGGAAGAACTTTGCCCTGGCTTCGCTACATGCCCAGCCACGGGATATCAACGTATCACCACAAAACGAAGTTTGCAAGTTTAAGTTAAGCATACGATGACGATCGCAGAAAGTACTTACGGTTCATGAGTCCGATCTTTGAGAGTCCAAAGTCTGTGAGCTTGATGTGACCCATACAAGTGATGAGCAAACTGTAACACAGAGCAATCAAAGCATCACATCAGCCACAACACTCAACCACCAACACAACTAAGAGCAAGCTATACATAGCACACATAGAGACATGCTACAATATGCATTCAGTAGACATAGCACACATACAGACAAGTATACAACACACACTCACTACACACAGCACAGATACACACAGACAACTAAACAACTCATACATTCAATTCTCAAATGTGGATGAAACGTATAGAATACCAGCAAAGGCGATGCCAGAATTTAGATTTGGGGGGAGCTTGAGGAGTCGAAGAGAATTAGAAGAGAATCTACAGGATCTGGAATCGTGATCTGGAACCCGAATGGAAAATGGACACCTTCACGATTCGGACGAGCATATGATTTAGATTTCAACGTGCCTACAATTCGCAAGGCAGGTCAGAAGTTTTCACGCAAAGAGCAAACCATGCGCAAGAAGAACGAGTAATAAGAACGTACTTGTCAGGTTTGAGATCTCTGTGCACGATGCCATAGCTGTGCAGGTATTCGAGCGCAAGAACCGTCTCAGCAAAGTACATCCTGCACATCAAACAACAGTAGTAAAACATGAGTCGACACATTAGTACATCAACTCTAATAATAAATCCTATTTGCTTGCTTAATTGTTTGTACCAACCATCTTCCAGCTCTGCTGTTGTTTAATCAATTTGCTTTCACTTATTATTATTCATATGCAATTCGACGACACGTCATGTGAATTAAAAATAATTATTTATTTATTAACACATTAATTGATCAATTAAAAAATTATTTATTGATATAAAAAATATGTATATTAAAATATTACAAATGTGTGATGTTGAAAAACTTCAAATATAATAATAGCATGATTTCAAGCAGGTTCTTGGCATCCAGTACCTGGCAAGATCCATCGGTAGGGGTCCTCCAACGTTCTTCAACAACATGGCGCAGTCTCCGCCCTCCACGTACTCCATTACCATACACACGTGTTTCTGCATCAGATACACTCACTTACATACATACATGCATGCGTGCCTACGTACAGGAACATACAAACACATATACACACATACAAGCCAATAAAATGCATACGTAAACATACACACACATACATGCAAGAAACAATAACATCAACTTAACAATAACAATATCATACATCCACAAAAAGAAATCAAGTATGCATTTTATGCATTTTTTAAGAAAATAAATAAAAATAAAATATTTTGCTATAAAAATGAAGGTTAACTAATGTAGCATCTCCAATATTCTATTTCTCTGAATAAATTGGAAATTAAAATGGTGAAATAGCTGAGTACACTCAAGTTCATCAACACTGTGTCACAATGTTACGTGAGCAGAAATAAACCAGAGCAATCAGCTTTGGTCGGAGGTCCAACTGAACCCAACCTCTGCCCAGCGAATCCTTACGCTACAGCTGAAGCTAACGTAACCATGACGACGCATCACCATCGCCCCAAAACTATAATAAAAGTTAATGAACCTACAGATCTGCGAAGATTCACTACACCTGTACGTAGCACAGACATCGTGCAAAAGCGAATAATAGACTGTAATGGATGATGATGAGGACGATGATCATGCACTTAGTGACATGTTGCCATAGCGACAGAAGTGACACGTTACCATGACGATGCTTTACCTTGGTTTCAAAGCTGCAGTAGAAGCTGACGACGAATGGATTGTCGGAGAACGTGAGGATGTCTCTCTCCGCGAAGACTTGTTCGACCTGGTTGCGCAGGACGAGGTGCGACTTGAGGAGTTTCTTCATCGCAAAGATCTGCCGCGAATCCTTGTGTCGCATCAAGTACACGCTCCTACATACAACAAACAAATAATCAACTCTATCCTCACATTGGCAAGAATAATACACGATATCATGGTTAAAATTATTATTTTTAATCCAAACAACAGTATTATTTTCAAATATCAGAATTATGAGGCATAATATTCCTTATCCCATTGTGGCAATTATATAATAAGATTTTGGCCGAGGATTAAGTAACAGTTTAAAATCAAAACAAAGAACTTTGTGCATGTGAAATGTTGACGATCATGGTTTCATCATAAATATTAATATTTATTGATTTTGCTCACGGACAGATTTTACTCTGCATATAATTGTCTAAATGAAATAATGCATTCCGTACAAGTGTGTTCCATTGAGCATTGAAGCTTCCCAAAGAATTCCACAGGCATGAATCAAGCCACGTAAATATAAAACGCGCAGCTAAATTCTGTTATAAAACCCTTCAGGTATGCAGTTGGTAAAAATCACGACACTTGAAAGACATCAAAGACACCATAGACAATGATAAAATCCGAATTCAAATTATGTCCAGCATATAAATTAATTTATCACAATGTCCAAAACTGAATTGAACTCATAACTACTCTCACTACATAAGACTCATCGATTATTCTGGTAGGATTTGTGGATTTGGCGTGATGGGAGGAACAAATTAGACTCAGTGCTTTGGAGAGATAACACCAGAAAAAAGAAGAAGAATAGTGATGTTAAAGCGATAACGATGACGAATGAAAAATAACAATAGTTACAAGAAGCCACAGATAGATCAGGAAGAATCTTGAAGGGAGGGCGGGCTTTTGCAAAGGATCGACAAAGTTAACCACAGCGAGGTAAGGTTATATTCAGTCCTTCATGCGGTCAATCATAGCAGTTCTTTAGTGCGGCGTAGTTCCATACCCGTATGCTCCGTTGCTGATGAGTTTGATAGACTCAAAGTCGTCCTCGCCTGGCTGCTTCTTTCCTGTCAACAGTCTCTGGAAGAAGAGTTTGCCACTCGACACGCCCGTTTGACCCTGAAATACACGACCTTTAACCTTACCGCAGGACAGTGGGACAGAGTAAGGATAAACAAAAAGGATAAACAGGTATCGACTCAGAATTTGTTTACTACAGATCGTAAAAATTACTTGAAAGTTATCTAAATCAACTAGAAAAACATAATAAATCTAGATTAAATATAATACTATTACACACACACACACAAGCATATTCAAGACGAATCATGATTCAATAATTAAATTACAATTATTAAAAAAGAATCATGATCAAATAATTATTCACAAAAACAGCCAGATCAAGATTTACCAAGCTAGGCTACTGTAATTCTCTCTACTCAATCTCCATGATCATTCTCAGTATTCTGCCTTCCAGCACATACACAACAAAGATCATCAATTAACAACCGTTGATAGTCAGTCAACTGCATGACTTAATCCTAGCACAAATAGACATTAATTGATTCAATCTACTACTACCTTAGTAAGATTTATTGATTGACTGATTGATTGACTGATTGAATGATTGACTACACACTGATTGGATTTATCAAAATTCCTGAACTCAATGCACTCACCTCAGACGAGTCATCCGTGTCGGAGTTGTTGCGAGTTCCTCCTCCAATGCTTCCGTCCACACTGCTACTGTACTCAGCTTCTGCCGTCGTTATGTCTGGTCGCACATATACACACACACATACACCCAATTCCGCACAAACACGTACAAACACAAATATAAATAGTTACCGACTCATGCAGGCAAAGAAAAAAACACGAGACACGAGAATAAATACGAAGATGAAAGCACCAATGATATACAGATCTGTACAATGCTAAGAAGCTTGGCAATTATTTTGCACTGTTTAACTGACTGTTTTGAATCAGTAGAACGTCAGTACAACATAGAGGAGATCGGGGGAGATGTTGACGAGTTAACAGATAGAATTCAAACCTGCAAGTGGATCCCGGTTGAGTCCCAGCTTGCTGATGATGTATTGAGGGATGTCTGTCTTGAGAGTCTGTTTGGCCTGACCCTCGGCCGCCTCCAGCAGGTAGTAGAACTCTTCCGGGTTGAATTCCTTCGAACAGTACAAATGCAAGAATGATACAATGATGCCACAGTGTCATCAACCTTGATATGATTAACGTCCACGGGGCAATTATATATTCTTAAACATACAATCAACTTTCTATATATATATATTATATATATATATATATATACCGTATATATATAGTTGATTTTCTATTTGCCATTATTCATTATTATTACTCATTAAAACAGGCTTATTTCTTCCTTTCGTTCCACTGACATAACATACATATATATTGAAAAACATGTATATGATTCATTGAACTAAGAAAACCTTACTGAGATGAATTGAAATTTAAAAGAAGTAATCATTAAATAGAATTAAATAATAAATAATAAATGAAATAAACAGAAGTAACCATTGGTATAAAAATGATAGAAAGCAGAGCCTAAGGGCCGGTACGTACAAGGCACTCTAGCAGCCTGGACGGACGGGAGACAATGATAAGAAATCTCTTGATGAGCTGTGCGATTGGTTCCGATCCCACTGCAGGTAGGCGCTCTTTAGCCTGCCAATCATAATCAACAGATCATTTGTCACCATCTGCTATACGACAAACTATCAAATGTACCTGTGGTTAATCAAGGACGGATCATTGTGAACTGCAAAAATCTACAATCACAATCTAAACTCAATGATACTCAACACACGTCTCACGATTAGCAAATAATTCAGTAAACAACAACATGCTTGCATAGATTTATACAAGCATTCAGATAAGACTGTACGATCTTTGGATCTTTGATTCTAGATAGGTTTATGGACACTTGCATCCTTCAATAGTATGTGTAGGTTCCCTAAAAATACAAAGAAGCACAAACAGAGTCTGTAGAAATACGAGCTTACACAGATTTACATTATTCAATAGAGTCTGCGGGTTCTGTGAAAGCTTGTATAAGTAACAGCTAGACAAGCTTATAGAGACTTATATCATTCAATAAAGTCTGCAGTTCTCTGAAAGCTCGTAGAAGTAAGAGCTCGACAAGCTTATAGCGACTTGCATCATTCAATAGAGTCTGCAGGTTCTCTGAAAGCTTGTATAAGTAGGAGCTAGACAAGCTTATAGAGACTTACGTCACTCAAAAAAGTCTGCAGTTCTCTTGAAAGCTCGTAAAAGCAAGATATAGACAAGCTTATAGTGACTTACATCATTTAATAGAGTCTGCAGGTTCTCTGACAGCTCGTAGAAGTAAGAGCTAGACAAACGTTTGTCCCTCGACTGTTGAAGGCAGTCCGTGGCAAGTTTGACGACCTGGTTGTGAATGAAGCGGAGAGCACCGGCGCACTCGATGTCATCCAGCATTGCGAGCGAAGCACCCGTCGTGCTTGCGTCTATGAACTGCATCAGGCGCTCCTCCATCTGCTCTACAGCCTATTACAACACATATTCACAAACACATGTTCAATGTTCATAACACGTGTTCACAATCACATGTTCATAAACACATGTTCACAATCACATGTTCATAAACACGTGTTCACAATCACATGTTCACAAACACGTGTTCACAAGCACATGTTCACAAACACGTGTTCACAAGCACATGTTCACAAACACGTGTTCACAAGCACATGTTAACAGCTCATGTTCATGTTTATTTCTAAGCGAGGAGTAGAGTGATTTTGGGTCAAGGCTTGCCAAGACAATAGCAGTAAAGTGAAAAATAATAACTTGTCAGAACAGTGAACAATAATAAAATATAAAAAATAGAGATCAGAGGGTAGAGAGTAGACCGAGTTTCTTACCTTGGGGAAACGTTCGCAGTAGATGTTATTCATCAACATGGTCGCTTCAACGTCGTTGCTAGGCGACCGACCAGGACTACACATACACACACATAAACATACACATAAACACAATGTTTACTAGGAAAATCGATATATAAATTAATAATTCCTCAAAATAGTATAGTACCAAATACAAGAGACCAAGGACATTTTTATAACATACTTAGTTTGCATTTAGTGTTTCATTACAATCCTTGGGTTTTGAATAAAAGTACAATTAATGGGCATTGTTAGAATGACTAGTCATAAATTCAAAGGTAATATGTGGAAGTAGGGTTGGGTGTTGCCCCATGGCATTTGTCAATATATAATACCTTAAACTATGACATTAGTCTCTATGTATAATACCAGAGACTATGACATTAGTCTACATGTATAATTACCTAAGATTATGACATTAATGTGTATAATACCTGAGACTATAACATTAGTTCATGTGTATAATACCTGAGACATTAGACTATGTGTATAACACCTGAGACATTAGGCCATGCGTATAATACCTGAGATATTAGTCCGTATGTATAATACCTGGGACATTAGCCCATGTGAACAATACCTGAGACTGTGTGAACGAGGTCTGACGGCAGACATGCGGCTGATGATACTGCTGTCTGTACCGCTGCCCGTACTCTCTCTTCTCAATCCAAGACTGCACGACACACAGAAAACATCTTCACATTTAAATTCTTTAAATTCATAATGCGCACTATTTATTTGATTTGATCTCTTTAACCCTTCACCAGTTCCCCATTGATCATATCTGTACAAACAACGTAATGTTGTGCATAGTAGGTGCACTTAGTACCATGTTACATTAAATGTGCATGACATTTGCGCACAATACGTGCAATCAGTTGCACACATTGATCATCGTCATCATGTGACGAGGATGCCGATGACGAAGACTGTGATGAAGATAACGATGACGATGATGACTAAGATGATAATGACGACAACGTTGATAACGATAATGATGATACGATGATGATGATGATTATGATGATTGCGACGACGGCGTTGATGATGATGACTAAGATGATGATGACGACGACGCTGATGACGCTAATTATGATGATGTAGGTACTAACTCTAGTAGAGATAAACTCTACCTCATCCTATCCTCATCTTCCTCCTCTTCCTCTACTGTAGGATTGCTGTCGTTGCTGCTGAAATGTTGCTGTTGTTGCTGCTGCAGCTGAAGCAGCTGCTGATGTTGCTGTGACAGCTGTAGACAGTCGTCGACCAATGGGAAGAGCTGTAGCTGAGCCAGGCGTTCCTGCGACGAGTACTGAGACTGGATTGGACAAAACAACAACCAATAATGATACACGGATTAAACAAGAAGTGGAAATATCACAAATTGTAGAATCTACAAACGAAGATACAAACAAGATTAATAATGTTTAAAAGATCTATAATAAACATAGGCCTAAGTACTACAACTGTGTCATTGACTAGAAGCATTCAGGGATTGAAGTAACAAGACATTGTACAAATACAGAGACATACACAGACACACGCAGACACACACAGACACACATACATGCAAACACACACTCATAAATGCATATGCACATACACATTTTAGCAACTAGGAACTCAACTTCTCCAATTACAGTAAGTAACTTGCCGAATAATGAGAAATTGATAAGAAAAGTAATTAAATAGAATGCAATATAACATAAAAATTGTAAAGTGCAATCAATTTTATATACCGGTACCAAAAATTAAACAGAGTAAATAAAAACAAATGGCATTGTTTACACAGAGTAAATAAAAACAAATGGCATTGTTTACACATAAGGAAAACCCCATTTCTTTCTCACAAATGATGAGATTGCATCATTAAATTTTAATTTAGTGTTATGTTAAATAGCATTTATACAGTTTTCACACGAACGAAAACATAGAGAAGGAATGGATTAATATTATGCTAACTGAACGATTTCATAATAAACATATAGACACAAATATCGAAATACTAAAAAAAAGATTTTTAGCTCCTCATTATACATTACAGAGTAGATTATTACACAATGTTTGATCTATTCTACTCTAGAGCAGGTATTAAACATGGTAGCAAATCTCTCAGCCTCTCAAGAACTTTGCCAACAATCAACCTCCTCAATAATAAGCTAACAAACTTCATGATATGCATGACAAAACTTTTTATAAACTTAGAAATAATATATCAAACTTTTAATTCATACATTCATTTTATTTAAAGGATTTTGGCATTAGCTGGATATGATTTTATATTCAAATGAAGCAAACAATTCATCGAAATAGTAAGTTCAATGAATCCGAAATAACAGAGAAATTTGCTAAGATCGTGGGGGATCGGGTCGGTGATGTAGTCCTTGGCCAATGCATCAAGGCTGCCTTGAAGCACTTTACTGCCTTGCCTTGCCTTGACCAATTTTCCAAATGCCTTGCCTCGGAAAAAATGCCTTGAAAAAATGCCTTGACCGTGCAAAAATGCCTTGACTGTATAATCTCATGCCTTGATGCTGCCTTGCGGCACTTTACTGCCTTGCCTTGCATTGACCAATTTTCCAAATGACTTGCCTTGCATCAATTGGCCTTGATAAAAATGCCTTGACTACATCACTGGATCGGGTGGGAGGGTTGTTAGCAGAGAGGAATTCTGCTTGAATAAAACAGTCACAGAAAAAGTTCCCCAGGACAATAAACAGAAGCATTGCCCAAACACATGCCACACATACCATACAACACAACATAATAAGGCGGTGTCTATTTCAAACAGGAAACTTAACCACCAGGAAACATTAACATCAAGTACCACATAACAAAGTAAACAAACAGATTGTCTTAGAACTAGCGCAACGGTCAGCTGAACCAATGCTTATAAATACATTGCTACAATGCTTATACATTGTACATACAGGTATATATGATCAGTATTACACAACACGTTGCCGTTGTTGCATACTTGAGACTTGACAGGCCTTTATCAACCTTAGCGACGCCACACGGCCAGCAATTAAAGTAAAACCTCACTAGTCTACCAATATAACTTAGTTATAAGTGCACTAAATCACAGTGCTCGGTATTTATTACCATTAGCTGACTCAGAGATTAATATCTTATTACAGGTAATCCATAGCGATGTACAATCCTATAATGTGGATTAAGAAGATTAAGGAAACAGGTGGAAAGGATTTGAGGGGATTAAAAGTTTCAGTGCTAACTCCTTCTGTAAACAAAGTAGCGTCTGTCGTCATTAGAGAGAGAGATAGAGTGAGAGAACAAGAGAGGTACGACACTGACAAGCGGACGAAAGAATGACACGACACGCAAGCAGCGACGCAAGCAAGCAAACAGAGAGGAAGACAGACAGACAAACACACAAACACAGACAAACAAAACAACAATCAGGCACATAGAGAGGAATACAGATAAACTCAGCCAAACGATCAGGCATACAGAGAGGAAGACAGGCAAACAAACAGAGCGAAAGACAGGCAGACAAAGAGAAAGATAGACAAACGAACAGGCAAGACTGTAAATAGACAAACAGGCAGCAACTTTCCAGCAAGACTGATGCATAAACACTAAACACAGTAACAAGAGTCACGCAGACTGAATCTGTTGTCAAATATATATTCACACAATTTTAAAAAAGGTGTCCGAATTCGATTTGTAATAATCTCAAGAAGATATCAGATTGCGACTCCAACCGACAGTAAACGCCCAGCTTGTTGACAACACAGCGCAGCAGGGCAAGGGAAGAATAAGAAGGCAAGAATGAGGTAAGAAGGAAACGATAAGAAGGTAACAGTAATATGGCAAGGTAAGGGGGGCAAGAAGGGCCAAACAAGAAGTAAAAGGTAAGAATGGGAGAGTAAGTAGGGAATGCTAGAGACATAAGGGTAAGACTGAAAAGGTAAGGAGATAAAGATATGAATCGAATGGCAAGAAAAGAAGGTAAGAATGGAAGAGTAAGAAGAACAGTTGAAAGAGTAAGAATGGAATGGCAAGAAGAGACAAGTTCTAATTGAAGGTAAAGATGGTTATGCTACGAAGGGAAGATTACAAATAGAAGGAAAAGCATGGAACGGAAAGAATGGAAGGGTAAGAAAAGAAGCGCATGCATGGTATGATACAAAATGGAGTAAAAAGAGAAAGGTACGCATGGAATGATAAGAAGAAAAGGCAAGAATGGAATGGCACGAAGAGAGATAGGCATGGAATGGTATAAAGAGAAGGGTAAAAAGAGAAGGGTAATAAGTGAAGTTCAAGAAGAGAAGGGTAATAAGTGAAGTTCAAGAAGAGAATGGTAAGAAGAGAAGGGTAAGAAGAGAAAGGTAAGAAGTGAAGGGTAAGAAGAGAAGGGTAAGAAGAGAAGGGTAAGAAGTGAAGGTCAAGAAGAGAATGGTAAGAAGAGAAGGGTAAGAAGTGAAGTTCAAGAAGAGAATGGTAAGAAGAGAATGGAAAGAAGAGAAGGGTAAGAAGAGAAGGGCAAAAGAAGGGAAGGTCAAGAAGAGAATGGAAAGAAGAGAAGGGTAAAAGAAGGGAAGGGTAAGAATGGCTGCTGTAAACAAGGTAACAACTGTGATTCGTCACGACAGTTTCGCTCTGCGTGACACCATAGTCAGGGCGCACTGGGGGGGGGGGGGAGCAAGTTGTTCACAGTCAGGTGAGTAAAGTCTGAGGGGTGAAAGTACAATTTCTCACACTGTACTTTCTACACTAGTCAATGAGTCCGAGGGGGGGGGGGTAAATAACAAGTTGCCGTTGTCAAGCATGTGGATCGTGTGGGATGGGATGACAGGTTGTCATATCCTACCCAAACAAAGTAAACATTTTCTGCCGTCTCATTTCTACAATAGAGAACCTTCTACAGACCACTTCACCGGCTGAATTGCAACATAGATCACTTCAGCAGTATCATTTCACTGCTTATTTATCAATGATTACTCATTTCAGTTAGGACATAGCCAGTTTGATGATCATGATGATCTCTCTTTACTATTGTCCCGCTTCAGCAGTCCATTACACTTGTAACACGTAACCAATTTTCAGTTTTTCTTCCACTTCATTACGGTTTATACAAAGTTTCTCTTCGTCCAATGCGAGGTGGAATGGTGCAATGTTCGTTTTTTCTTTTTTGTAGCTTAGTTTTAATGTGTTTTGCAATTTAAGAAAGTAATGAATTCCTATCAACTTAACCATAAGTTTTAAAAAAACTTCAATCCTCACAGCAACCCTAGCTGCATCCAATAATTATACAATTTTGTACAATATTATTTGGTTATCGAGCATGATTTGTCTTTGGTTGGGGTCGTGGTTGTTGGGGAAACCTATCTTATCTACATCTTATGATATCAAAGTGACACATCGGAGCATCGTCCAATTCGAAAGGAGTATTAACAGTAACTATACAATGAACTTATCTACAAGTTAAAAATTACCAACTAGAATTTGTTAAAAGAAGCCACAAACTGACTGCATAAAAGCTAAGTGGGCTACATGCGACGTAGTCATCCAAATCACACTGCTTGAAAGGAGGGGGGGGGCACTGGTAGGGGGAGAAAGCAGCGAGGGGAATGCAATGAAGGGGGGGGGGGCACAGATAAACACTTCTTGAAGCGGTTTGATAATCTAGTGAATTCTTACACATCTCGTGACCCAGTGTGATATTAGCTAAGCGTGCTGTACTTGGTTAGAAGCTGACAACAGCGTGCGCCCATACAGAACATGTTTATACATTCTCCCAAGTGCTATACATTCTGCTTTCTATCCAAGTTGCAAAAATACCAATACAAATCAAACGCGCTTTGTCAGATCCTTGAATTAATTCTTACTCCGATCCATGAATCTCCAGTAGGCAAGACTCAATGTTCACAGGTTGCGTGTAATTCTGAACTAATACATTCGTCGCCACGACCGGTTTGTACTGCTAACTTCTTACCACAGCTCGCTAGCCGCAAGGCACGCTCAGTCTTTTTATTAGTTAAACAGATCTGTAATATATTTAAAAGTTGAGAAGACAACGTATAGCGATTCCAATCACAATAATCACAAGCGCAGTACTGCACATACTTGACGATATACACGGCATCCCAGAACAACATACGGTAGTTAGAATTACATGCATTTGGCGAGTTTGACCAAGGAACAATTTTCTGACGAGTGTTGGGAGGTGGTGACAACAAAAATGTAACAATTTAAGACAAAATGTTTCTTTAGGAGGCGGTTTGGCCGCCCACCCGTGCTCATCGGCCTAGTATATGGTGGTGGTTAAGTCATGCGTAGTAATACGTAAGACAAATAACCATCACCAGGACCTGTCTTCGGACAGAACACTCATCATCATCATCATAAGTTTCTTATTAATCACATGTTATTTTACACTAGTTAGTAGAAAAATTGCAGGTCATGAAAGATAAAATATTTAATTATAGAGGTATATTTATTCTAATACATGTTTATTCCTGCTACTGAATTACCGGGTACTTTGCTGGTTGTTACTGCCAGGTTTGCCTCTACTAAATGTAATAGTCACTTTTCAACGATGTATTTATGTCCATCAGTTAGCATTCATTAACTTTGGATGTAATTGAATCTGTGATATTTTCACTCTTTGTCATCTGAAAGCTGCGTTATACTGATTGCTTAATAATACTGCTATGAATAGCTCTACGCGTTTCACTATGATATAACTTGTCATACATTAATAACTTAATTCATTGGATATTAATGTAATTGAAAAGATATGGCTTGCTGTTTTTATAAATTAGTTTTACTTATATCTAGTGAAATTAGATTATTGTCATTCCATGTAAACATGTTTCTTTCAGACAAATTGGGACTTTGATTAGAAGACTATACAATATTGTGCTGTTCGTGTGCCGTTGATGCTGATGGATGTTAATCATTTCTGATGTGTTTAAATTACTGAGACGAAGCTGGTCGAAGAAACCTTGTTAATTAATATATGTGGACGAATCTTATATTATATGAATAGACTGAAAAGGTATTGAAGGCACGTTAAAAGTCTATGTGGATGCACAAATCATGTTTAGGTACAGTTTATTCAAATTTAATCTAAAACCAAACAGTAATAACATAGCATAATATGATCATATAATCATGTATCAGTATGAAGTCCCTCATGCTCTGTAAAATACAGACAAATATTAAAATTTAATTTTCAAATTTACAGTATTAACTTACATAATGCTGAAGGTTTACTTTATCTGGTGAATAGGGAGCTCTTTGGTTCTATCTTCCTCCACTCCCCTCCCTCATTGCATTTGAAAAAGCGTTGATAACAACTGGTTATATCAATTTCTATAATGTTACTTGAAAACTTTTATACAAATGAAATAATTGATGCTAGTTAATCGTTTTGTCGTTGCATTATATTCGTTTGACATATTCTGGTTTGTAGGTTAGTAATTTATACTGTTTGTCTGATGTCAATGAGAGGACTGTTTAAATTGACAGAAATGTACGCTTAACACTTTTTATTGCATTTAATTTTGATCTGTCAAAAAATTGTGAATATCCTGTTATCCACAACCTTGTCTAGCTGTCCCGAGGTTTGTCCTTGGTCTCGAGGACAAGATCGAATGGCCTTTGCCTCGGACACCAATTTCTTGGCCTAGGAAACTAAGTTCTTGTTCTCCGACCGGAATCCTTGGCCTCTACGAACCATGGAAAAAGGCCATGGACAAAATTAAGATAAATGGCGAGTAGCACCAAATCTTAGATCAAGCATTCATTTGTAACGAAAGATTAGCCAACAGAAGTTTCAGTTTGTGTTGAACAAATTGAATTGAAAGTAATGTTTTTCTTCTACATGTATTGCAAGACTATTTTTATTTCTATGCATATTGTGTTTGATTACAATTTGTTTGGTTAGAAATAGTCAACAAACTTTTATCTGATGGAAGTCAGTCATGGCTTGACTGACTTCCATCAGATTAGTGTTCAGCAGGATCGTTCAGTCCATCACTTCCATCAGAGTAGTGTTCAGCAGGAGCTTGATTCTTAATGGTAATGCTCGGCAACAGGAGTTGTTTATACATTGATCTGTTTGAAACAATTTCTGTTGTTTTTAATACTGATAATTTTTCAATCTTGATGTAAAAAGTATTCTCGTTAATCTTTTTTCTACTGTTCTTCATATATCGTGCTGCATATCAAGTCCTTGGCCTTGGAAATCATGTTCTTTGCCACAGATGATATGTACTTAATTTCATCACTAGTTCTGATATTCATGGTAGTTGATATTTCACAGTCACAGTCAGTAGGCCTACTAACAACTCTCTGATATCACACTGTACTTTTTCTTCCACGCCTGTGTTTGAACTATCTGTCTACATTATGAGATTATCTGTCTACACGACTAGTTGATTGGTTGAATCGCGTGTGTGTGTCTTCAAGTCTTGCATTGCAGTTGTGTTGTAACGTATATTTGTTATCATTAAACGTCATTCACTTTGTGTCATAGTTTTATACTTTATTTGTTCTTAGTTTTATCAGCACAGCAAATTATAATATATATTGATTTCATTTTAAATAAATTTACTTAGACCTGTTTACTGTACAATGCAATGCAGTCTAATGACTGATTGACTTTAGTTTCGACATAATGTCATTGATATATAGTCGATGCACCGTATAACTCGTGGTACAAATCACATCAAACTGGCACGCTTTCATCTCAAAATGTTTCCCACCATTCGCTAGGTGAAATGTAGTCACTGTTGCAATATAAATGACCATGGCTTCATTGTTATACTCTATGAAATTATCTTTTTAAATATATGCGACATTGGGATTTGTACTAAAATCTAAATAATACATCGCTCAGTGCTGATCATGATCATGTGACTACACTGCCAATACCGGACGCGATATAAGTAGCGTTCAGTAAATTGGACATCTGATATATTTGATTTAAATCAACTCGGTAGATGGCGACGCCTCAATCCTGAGACATTTACTACTAAGTATAACGGTGCATTTTAATTAAGCGAACCTGCTATAATTGGCTGGGTGGTGACGTTAAGACTAATACAAGAGTCAATGCAAAATACTGTATCGCTTAATTTCGTCATGTGCCCCTCTCCACGTTCGTTACACATAACCACTTACAATTCTGTCCCAGCCCCCCCCCCCCCCCCATCCGTCGTGCT
>JAQFYQ010000528.1:0-16660 GCA_034694885.1 Buchholzia appendiculata | reverse complement strand
CTCTCTCTCTCTCTCTCTCTCTCTCTCTCTCTCTCTCTGTGAACTTGAACCGATTCATTGATTGTGAAATTAACAACAGCGGACAGAGGCCGCCGATGACGAGTCTACGCAGAAGAAGAAGAAGAAAGAAACGAACGAGATTCTCGCGTGTTCTCGCGAGAAGTCGATCCATCAGATGATCGGTCAGTCGTGACGGATGCTGGTCCCAATCCGGGCTCATGTATGCTGGGATTGATCCGCCCTGAGTCCATCCTCATCATGATCAGCGACAAGACTTGCAGCGGACCCATCTAGGACGGCGTGACGCAATTTTCCAAGACGTTCATGTAACGAGTGAGGACGATAAAGTCCGGACACGAGGTTCCATGCTCCAGCGAGCAATCTAGTCCAGTAGAAATCAATACATGTAGAGTCACGCAATGGAGTACTTGCTCTCCGGGCTGTGTGGCGGTCAAGTGATAATAATTATAGTCGCTTTAGGCGAGGGCGAGGCAGCATAAAACATAAGCAACACGAGTCGTTACGATCAAGCAATTTGTCATCATCAACTAACGTCACTATCTATCATTATAATTATTGTATTTTCGAACGATTTTATTTGTTACAAAAGAAACAAAAGAACAATAAATACCATCAGACTTTAGGGATCGGGATTACATTAAAGTCAAACTAGGTAGCCAGAATAAAGTGTGCACAGTATAAAGAAGGATTTGTACTTTTATTTTCTCGTTTGTATACTTGTGGTTCAGTGCAGAATTTGATTTATAAAACCTTGATACACATTTGCTTTAACTGATGCTTTAAATCTTATATTTTTCTGACATACTGCACCAGAAACATACCTTGACTGCGAGAAATAAGGCGAAGAAGTGTGATATTATTATGCTGGGTGTTAAATCTGTCAAATAGTCTTGAAATGTTCCGTACCGTGTCATAGCTTTGCTATTTATTGTGTTGTGTCATTTATGTGACTTGCGTCACGAGTTGTTGCTTGAATAAAGACTTGACGACATAGCTCGAAGCTGACGTCATATTTGACAACGGAATCCTACAATAGCGTTACGTGTGGCGAAAAGAATTTCAGAAGTGAACTTTATTATGATATTGCAAAACAGAATACCTTATGAAAAGTATTCTATAATTGATTCATATTTAAAAGTTCATTTGAAAAATTGTTATTAGTTAATAATTATTTGTGACAATGAGAAAAATGAAGTTTGACAAGGTTTTTAGGTCTGTGATCAGTGGCGTCTAGCCAGACTTTCTTCAAGAAGGGGATCAAGTGTAATGATCGGAAGTAAAAATGAACTTAGAATGTGAAAATATCAATAACAGAGAATGAAGAAGTTTTCTTATTAGAAAAAAGTTTTCAAATGGCAATGTTATGGTTAGTATTGTGAACAATGTAGCAACGGCAAAGTTCAAAAAGTAAGCCACAATCATTACTAATTGCTTTGTAATAATATTATTATGTTAATACTTTTACAAATCTGACGGTGGACATTTGATTCGTCATCACAATTAATTAATATTGTCATCCTTATTTTATTATGCCTACAAGAATTTCTTATCCTTTAAAATGTTTCTATCCATACATTAGAAATGAATTGAACGAGGTTGTAGCCACACACGAACACACATAGATCAAACTCAGCACTACACAGTACACACACACATTGATCAAACTCAGCACTACACACACACACATTGATCAAACTCAGCACTACACACTCGCATTGATCAATTTCAGTACTGCACGTTCTCACCGATCAAACTCAGCAGTGGACTCATGTTGGACAAACTCAGCACTACACACTCACATTGATCAACTAATCTGTACGAATCATCAGAATCTCAGCTATAAGATAATGAATGCTTTCAGTGTTGCATTTTGCAATGTATGAATCACATTAATTATGATAATTAGCGATCAGCCTATTGGCAGGTCATTGGCTTCTAACTTATTCTTTCGTCTCTATCTTCTGCTAAATATTTCATGTTGCCCACGAGTCTTTTCCTCGAGCTCATAGAATGCCGATTCTTGGTCGAACCCCTTTCCACCCCAAACATTCAACTCTGCTCTCCAAAGCGTCACAAGCCTCAACCATAGGTGGCGCCAGACATTTTCATTTTGGGGGCTGAACCGGAGTATCAATTTTTTACGAGCGGGGGGCGGAGGGGTGTCGGCGCACCGAAACATTTCTGATGAGTGGGAGGGGGTGGCGACGTATACAAATAAATTGACGAGTGGGTGGGGGGGGGGCGTCGCGACAACCAACATTAACAACGTTTACAATCAACGTTAGTTATCACACGAGCTAAGTTCGAACACGTCTAGAATGATAGCCATTATTTCCTTGTTTGTCGTATTTCGATGACATGAAGGAGTTTAGAAAGTTTAGGCTGTATACACTATATACAGCAAAATGTTGCAAATTTGAGCACGCTCTACCGTCTCTGTACCAAGTAGCAGAGTTGGACCGGGTCGGGTCAACCCGTGGGGCGGGTCGGGTCAACCCGTGGGTCGGGTCGGATCTGCATTTTTTAGGAAATATGGCTCGTTGGGTCGGGTTCAGATTTCAGTAGGTCGGGTCCGAGAGTCCATGGGTCGGGTCACAAAATGTGTATGAAATGTTTCAAATTATTTTACGTGTCGCGGGTCGGGTCAGATGCTCAGTGGATCGGGTCGAGTCACCTAAGGGTTCGTTCAAATATGACGTCACGCATTTTTTCAGCATTTTTGATCCCCCCCTCCACCCTTGTCACACTCTGTCACACCTCGCGACCCCCCCTAAATAATGACGTCACAAATCTCAACCTCCCCCCTCTGAGTGAAAAAATTTCTGACGAGCGGGGGGGGGGCGATCGATAAAAAACAAAACATGTCCAAAAAAAATCCACAATTTCTGGAAAAACAAATTGGCTACGCAATTTCTTCCCGACGTCACGTCGGGCTAAACCTTTTTGCGTGACGTCACGTCGGGCTAAACCCCTTTCCCCCTTGTCACAAATTGTCACACTTCGACGACCCCCCTCCCCCTCCTGCGTGACATCATATTTGAATGACCCCTTCTGGTGTTACCACATTTCCTTATGATATTACCATATTCCCTGATGGTGATACCATATTACCCTATGGTATGGCCACATTCCCTAATTATATTGCCACATACCATTATGATGTTACCACATTCCTTTGTGATGTTGCCCCATTGCTTATTGAGGAGGACAACATGGGTATCATCTAATCGAAACTGACATGAAAAATCAAGTCTAAAATGTTGAAATTTCTGCTTGGATAAATTACTGCAAATATGATTAATCAGCTGAAACAAACATACATTCAAAAACCAATAGAAATCTGACTTACAACAGAGATCTAAATATCAATTGCAGCTGATGGTATGAAAGTCACTAAAGTGTGACGAAAGGAAAAGTAGTGGCCGCTAACCTTCCCGGTGGTCATCTCAATGACGACACACCCGAGACTCCAGATGTCGGCGGCACGACCAAGTCCACCTTCCGTGCAACTGTTGTTTATCACTTCCGGTGCCATAAATGCTGCACACATATGCACCATCAACAACAAATAGTGTCAGACAAATACAGAAACTTTTGTAGCATCAAGTAATTCAACTGCTAAACATTATGTTGTTGTTTGTCAGGCTAGGGTCCCGTTCCGCCTCCGGCTCCCGCCACAGCGTCCTAAAAAAGGCTAAACATTATCATCTTCATATTGATGATGATGATGATAGGGCTCTGACCGAAGACAGGTCCTGGCGATGGTTATTTGTTTTACGTATTACTACGCATGACTTAACCACCACCATATACTAGGCCAGATGAGCACGGGTGGGTGGCCAAAGGTCCTTCCCGTACAAGCAATGGAGTGTTAAAAATTTGCCCAGGTTTGCTACCGAACACAATCATTCGTTGCAGGGAGGCGAACCATCTCTCTCTTCGCTGCGAGGCGCGAGCTCTAACGACTGACTTCATTTTATGCCTGTACATTAATCTTACTATTACTATTAGTTCATAGTATTTTCTTCACAACATCAAAATGAAACGCGGCAAAGCAAGCTTTAACAGAAAAACTTCAGTTCATCCGATTATGCATCAAGTCATAAGCACACATTACAGTTCACAATTCTGGATTAGAGCACACACTTCTACAGATTAAAAATATTCTACAGATAGTAGAATATTCTACAATTCTACAGACAGAAAAATACAGATACTATAGAAATAATAATATAATAATAATATAATACCAGGAGTTCCAACGTTGGGTTTTAGTTCACCCGGTAATGTCGTGTGATTCTTTAGCTTCACTGAACAGCCAAAGTCACCAAGCTTTACATGACCGTGGGTCGTGAGAAATATATTTGCACCTACCACAAAACATTGGATTAACAATTGATCAACAAGCTGAACTGACATACCACACAGTGACATACTATACACTAACATACCACATACTGACATACCATGGTATATAGAGTGACATACCACACTGACATACCACACACTGACAAACGACACACAGGCATACGATACATTAACATACCACACACAGATATACCTTACACTGACATACCATACACTTACACACCATACAGTGATATATCAAACTAATATACCATACTGACATACCATACTGACATACCATACTGACATACCATACTAACATACCATACTGACATATCATACTGACATACCTTACACAGATATATCACACTGACATTTCTTTTGTTGCTTTTCTTTTAACACCTCTAAAATTGCGAAAAACGAGCCAAATACCTAAGTCCAATTTTACACCATAGAAGAAAAAAGCAAGTCAAATCAAATATTACACAATAATTTGCACTTTTCAGATCAATATTTCACATTGGTCACATCAAATACAAACGTAAATAAACAATTAATCACACAATTGAAATTTAGCCCTACCTTTGATATCTCTGTGCACTATTCCGTGCTCGTGCAGTTCGCGTATAGCCAGCAGGATTTCACTCGTGTACTTTCTTATGCGCGCTTCCTCGAGACCCTGCTTAGCAACTTCCTCTATCGTTCCATTCTGACAGTACTCCATGAATATTATCATCTCATCCTGTTCATTGCAAAACACACACAGTCACAAAAAGTTAAACTCGAGCCGACATTTTTAAAACTTGCTTGTCCGTATACATTTCAATTGTCAACAAAATTACTGATGCGTGTAATGCATCTTAGTTGAGTGACAGTCAGGTCAAACAGGCTCTCCAGATCCAGCACTTCCTTTCTGGTATGAATAAGGAAACTACAAGTGTTGCATACGGTTTACAATGTCCAAACAAGAACAGAATGTGTACGGGGTTAGGGATTGCTTCCCTGGGGAGAATAGGTCAGGAACGATACAACCGATATCACAGAGAATTATTCTACACTGCAAGTTTGTGATGGCAAACATACAAAACAAGCGAGACAGATGCTAAACTTAATCCTATAAGTAGCAAGAATGACAGTGTTTAAAGTTCTGCTCACTTACCCTATGAACTTCCACTCCGAAGTAATGGACGAGGTTCGGATGACGAATGCCCTCAAAGATCTTGATCTCATCCGTGATCACCTTCACCGCCTGGTGGTCGTTCGGAGCAAACGGAATCTACAACATCAAGACAAAGAAGCAGCGTAAGAAAAACATGAAGAATAAGAGCTTTAGGGGTCATCTATTTAGTACGCACGCACGGAGGAGGAAGGAGTCACTCAAAAGCGTATGCGTGCGTATGGGCCATATGGGGGTCTATTGGAAATGTACGTATGCATAGGAGGGGGTGGGGTTGGTGATCACCTTGACAATAATATTATGTCTCTACTGCCATGGAACTCTGTGAGGAGCATACACAGGACTCTGTACTAAGTCACAGCGGCGATGTTCTCGTACCGACATTTTGACACCTATTCAAAATCAGACAAGTTTCAATATACAGATTGGTCTAATCGTTAACATGTGCAGATTAGCCGACATTTAGTCCACAGCTTGTAATTGCAAAATCTGCAAGTCAGTCGGGGGGGGGGGGGTTGTGTCAAAGTATGTATGCAGGTGAGGGGGGGGTGGATCAAAAAGCATGCATGCATACACGGAGGGAGAGGGGGTCAAGATTTGACAGATTTTTGCATACGTACTAAATGGATGACCCCTTAGAATACAGTACAGCAAAGTTGGCGCAAAGCAGCAAGACAGACGTTTCTAAATGAACCGATTACGATTTGTTCAGCAATGTACAAAACATGAAAAGAGTAAGATTGGAGATTTAACCAATGACCAACTTTAAAGTGAAAGCTAATATAACCATACCTGTTTCATAGCTATCAGTTCTCCGGTATCAATATTGACAGCAGTGTAGACTTTGCCAAACTGACCCTCTCCTACACAACAATATTCAATAGTCAAACTGAGCATATCATACTGATGCATGGATAGACCGACATATCACGGCATACACCAACAGAGGCTTCCACATGGATAAATGTGCGTCACACGTGCTTACGGAGGTGACACGAAGATATTAGTCCATCTTAGCGAATTCTGTCATCAGTGGTTCTATTTAAATTGTAGAAAACTTCTGCTATTTATTCATTTTTACTCGTGCAGTAATTACACAGAAAAGGATTGGAGAAAAACAAGCAGATGCTTCAATACCTTCGCCATCCAGATGATAACACAATGGCAAACAAAGTATCCGCAAGCATCTACCTTAGCATGGAATTAATTCATTAAAGAGTTGGTCAACTGATATGAGAATTTTCTCATAAAATCGAATAACTTCAATCGTTCCTACACTATAGAACAGTCCATCATTACCTGTTACAGTCTATTATTTGCCTCCTCACAAGATCTTTGTGCTAAGCCTTTGTGTATAGACTAAGTAACGACACCGAGGGATCATTACGGCTCAATTTTACTAACTACATGCTCTTTCTGATTCCAACATGTACCGGGAATGAGGTGATTTCCGTTCCTTAGAGAAGGTTTTTCTGCTCTTTGATTCAGTAATGGTGGCATGTACAGGCTAATCCACCATCAAACAGGCAGATGTAGATACCAATATACAGTGTAGAGCAGTTGAAGATACCCACAATGTCTTCAGTTATTCAACACTAAATCTAATGATAAAACAGCAACAAGTATGCCAAAAGGAAGGAGTAACAAGACAAACCTATCTTCATGCCCTTCTGCCACTTGAAGGTGACCTTTCTCAGACTGATGTGATAGTCGATGTCGACCTTTTTGTCCGTCGGTCGGCCGACAACGTGCTCCTTGTACAGTTGATTTATCCGCTTCTTCTCCAGCGTTCGCAGCTTCCTCAGCATCTTCTTCTCCCTGTCGACCTGCTTGCCGGACAGCTTGGTCGACAGCATCAGTCCGTCCGGTACATAGCCTACGCTGATATCCGCCGTCGAATCAACTGCAACACAATATGCATGGAAATATAAAAAGAAAATCGCTTATAATATCTTTGCTTCCTTTGACCCTGTTGCATTGAAACCTGTATTGCTTTTACTTACTCACCAGTAATTGTTCTACAACTTGTCATTACACTAAACAATTACACACTGTTAATATCATTATGGCCTACACCAATAAATAACAAAAAACATTATCTCAGTACAACATCCCTGAGCTATTTAAGGAAATTGCTGTTTAAATCAACACATTACTTCAATTTAAGGTTAAATCTGTTTTACCAAAACTATTAATGAACGGCATTCACTCACTGAAAATAAACAAATGTAAACGTTAAAAAGGACAACAAAATTCCACTTACTGCTCCCAGAACGGTCTGACGTTGCTTCAAACACGATGCCGACGTCATCTT
The DNA here is from genome assembly GCA_034694885.1 of Buchholzia appendiculata. Taxonomy (NCBI): domain Eukaryota; kingdom Metazoa; phylum Annelida; class Clitellata; order Enchytraeida; family Enchytraeidae; genus Buchholzia; species Buchholzia appendiculata. Next base: position 8,801 of record JAQFYQ010000528.1, on the reverse strand, counting down.
CGAGGTCGCCAAGAGACGATGATGTCGTAGACGTGGAGGCCAGCTTCCGGGAGGCTGCAAGAAACATGAAACTTACTGGATTACAACGTTCCACTGTAACATCCTAGACATTATGTAAGGATAACCCTGCTCAATCAACCCAACCAGCCCATTAATTGTAACAGGAGTCAAGCAAGGCAACAAGCTTCTGAAGATCAATAAAACGATTCAGAGAGACAACGCATGCAGCCACAAGTTTGTGAATCAGACAAGAGATGATTTTTCAGTTTACTTCGCAATAGATAAAGCGAAGAAGAAACTTATTAAGGACCTGTAACATGGTTGCACAGATGGTGACATTTCAATACCAACCTAAGCGATTAAAGAGTCTAGTTTTAATCAGCAATTATTTTTTCCATTTATCTAATGAATCAATTGGTTTAATACATTGCCTTGTTTTTCATCTGTAAAAAATTTAACAATTATGGTTGAATTTATATTCGATGACACTACAAACTCTCAACCAATTCTTAAATTACAAATTGTTCATAAATTTGGCCAATTGAGCATTGTCTATCTAGTATCTATACTCTTGAAGTATCAGAGAGATGAGGGATAGCATGTCAAGTCAACAACTCAAATGAAACACCGATCAAGACCAGATTCAGAAAGCAAACAGGAACAAAATGCTGATAATCATAAAAGCATCACAAGCCAAGTATGTATTCATAAATCTACGGAACACAAATCTTGGATAAGCCTACTAATCATAAGACCATTAATATAACCAGTGGCTTATTAAAACGATCTGACATCATTTAAATCATGCATAAAAGAACAAAATCATTAACCATAAACTATACCATCAAGAGTAAGACATCAATCTTTTTTTTCCTTCAGCAAAAAAATTCCTTACATAATTCTAACCCTCATAAGATACACTTTATTTCTCTCCGATATAAGTCTAAAGATAGCCCAGACAACACAAGCCAGAACTCGATTAATATCCGGATTTCGTACGAATGAACAAACGCCATGGATACTAGAACCCAAGTCGGATAACTTACGGCGCCCAGTCGGAAAAGAAGAGAACGGTGTGCCGGGTTCGCTGCGATTGACTGAACTCTTTGAGACTTGTCTGCTCGGCTCCGGACAGGAAGGATTGCGTAACAGGCTTAGCTGTCTCTGTGTCGACATGTCAGGACTGCCTATTCTGTATGCTATACAAGAACCACAACCAACACAAGCACAACTCAATTGAATAACATAACAAGAAATCATCACAAATTTCTAAAATGTTCACAGCATATCGCATGTATTGTCAGTAGCCGGAGACAGAACATGATAAACCAGAAATCACATAACATCAAGAAAAACCATACATTTACAGAACATTTATAAAAATCAACTACAATTGCATGAAACGGCTGACACCCATTCCCATGCAAGAAGGTTGAAGTCACGCGACCTAGGTCATGCTACTGAAACAAAGCTACTGAAGTCGCGCTACTGAAGACACACTACTGAAGTCTAGCAACATAAGTCAAAAGAGACAGGCCAACTGCCTGCTACTACACTAATTAATATATGTGCACGAGAAAATTGGCATTTTAGACTTTCGAGATTTCTTTTCACTAAATGCTTTTTACGTTCTGAAACGTAGTTAAATGAATCGAGAACATGGCAATTGCTGTATGTAAAACTTGATTCAAATGTAATTAAAACATGTTACTAGAGTTACAGACAGAGATATTACAATGCAATCACATCTCAATATGATCAGAATTAGTTACACTACAGTCTGATTAATGAAACAAACAATTGTAAAGCAAGATGAAACGAACATGGAGTGAGATATCCATTGCTTCCCTTGTCACCGATGACGTGCGTGATGCATTCATTGATCGACTTCTTCAACTCCTACAACACACAGACATGCAATGATAGAACTGTCTACAAGCAACTTGTAACCTATTTGCACTTGTATAACAACTACCAGCTTCACAGAAACTCATAAACAGAAACCTGTGCACAATGTTCACAAGAGCAAATATTATAATCCGAACAATGACTTATGCAATCGTTCATTAAATATATCTGATCTTTCTGATTCAATCACTACCTAATGATATAATGCAATATATCCTGAGAAGAAAGTAACTTACGGCGAACTCTTGATCAGTGAGGGTGGCAAGGACTCTAGGTTCACAGGCGATGATGAGGAAGTCCATGCCTTGTCCAGCCCATCTGCACAACAGTCAAACAGGATTAGGGTCAGGGTCAGACAAACAGGGTCAGGAATAGGGTCAGGGTTAGACAAACAGGGTCAGGATTAGGGTCAGGGTTAGACAAACAGGGTTAGGATTAGGGTCAGGGTTAGACAAACAGGGTTAGGATTAGGGTCAGGGTTGATGTTTTACACACATCACAACAGTTAAACATGACAACTCAAAGCAGTAACTATAACTATTGAAAATGACTTAATTAGTGATCGTCAAACTGATCAATATGAACTCAACAAGACATACAAGCTACTCTTAACATCATCATCATGGAATCTATGCCATGGCAAATATCAGTGCAAGTAGGCTTTAAAATACGTGTCAAATTTAAAATTAACCCAAAAGTTTCTTGTTTTGAACTTTCGCTAATGCGTGAAAATAATTTTGACAACAATTTTGGCTGACCCCCCATCATCACACTGTCATACTCGGACAAACTCTAGCGGTGTAATGTAAAAATGGGTGACCCCTTTTGGAATACTTCAAACTAGATAGTGACTTGCAACATTTAATTAATCTAAAAAATGATTTTTATCAGTCAATAATCAACAGATTACTAAACTAAATTTTTAATAAATGAAATATTTCATACTTTCCTTCACACATTGAAAAATATTGAATGAAACTCAATATAATAAGAGCTTTATATAAATCGTATATACATAATTCAACCACTAAATAACACAAAGCACTACAACTACAATCACATAACTATAAAGGATGAAATAAACAGGTCGAGTATCACCTTGGTCTGATCCCGCGACCACGTTCACACTTCTCCGCTACAAACTCCATCCACTGATTCGCAAAATGAACCAGAGCCGTCGAGAGCTTGCTTCGCAGCTCCCCGGATATAAGACGCGTCACGGCTTTGTGGTACTAGAAGACAAGTATTAAATTCCAATACTACAAACCACATGAAAGAATAACAACTGCACATTGCTCAAACTACAAAGTACATTGCTCAAAGTAAATAGCTCAAGATACATAGCTCAAAGTGCAGAGCTCAAAGACAAGTATCAATTTACAATACTACAAACCACATACAATAGTAATGATTGTACATAGCTCAAACTACTCAACATCAGCTGCTGCTGCAAACTTCAGCTGAAAAGATAGTTATAATGTACTTATGTTCATTATTAATCTCTAATTTCCCTCAGCAGCTTGGGATGAACAACAATTTTCCTGTATCATATTGGAAAGTAGATGTCACCAAACACAACCCAAACTGTATCTAGGCATGAATATAATCGTTATAACAATGCACAGCATTACAAGTTAAAAAACTCAACTTTAATACGAAAAACGTAATAAATTATGCTCATAGCGAGAATCGTACCATGGTCCATGTCAAAGAATGACTTGGAACCATAGGCAATTTTAACAAACGTAATAAATTACATTCATAATGAGAATCGTGATATGTCTAAGTGTACGCCTTAGAACTATACTCAATTTAAAAACTTAACAAATTACAATCATAACTTGAATCAGTGCCATGTCCAAGCATGGCTTTGAAGTACACGCTATTTTACCTCGAATCCAAAGTTGTAGCACTGGTGCAGCGTCTCTCTGTACAACTTCTGGATGCTCAGTTTGTCCGGTTCATCGAGTTCAGAAAGGTCGTCAAGTACAAGTCGATCGTCGACTCCAGTGATGGCGTTAGCGACCCGTTCTCTCAGATCTATCGCTGATTTCTACCAACACAACAGGACGTATGTACGAAATAACAACACAAGCGTGGCTTATGCACATTTTTTACATTTGAGCTTCTTCAGTCTATATTAACACGTAATGATATGAAAAGGTTCATTCATTTATAGTTGATCATTAAAGGCTGCAGCAAGTGAATCGAGCACATAAGTCCTCATAAGGCCTAGTAGATCAGCAAGAAATAAATTTCACTTCTCATTCGGTCAATCAATAACAGCAGCAGAATTCAGTTAATACATTCATTTTCACTATTCAAACTACTTATTGTAAACCCATTTACTTACTGCAACTATCTCAATGAATTAGTCTGCTGCAATAACTTAAGCGTGACTCGTTTAATGCACCCGTGACCCAAGCTGAACTCACCTTGAGTTCGCTCAGTGACTCGGAGATGGACTGATGACACGACGTCTGCTCGTTCTTGAGCAGGATCAGTCGACCGACGTGACGCTGGAACTCTCTCCGCAGCTCAACGAGTTGATTCGAATGTATGACAACGAACAGCAGCCCATTCACCTGCATTCAAAGAAATAGTGACATAAACAGTGACATTAGCTGTATTCTACAAACAGTGCCAACAATAGTTTGTGTTATATTAATCTAGAATCAAGCCCATAGGCCACAAAGTAACAATGCAACAATATGAATGTCTCATAACACATCATCAAGAATAAATCTATTGCACAGAGAAATCGCATCAAAGAATAGTAAATGGCATACGTTATCACATATTATCACCTACTTATTGTACAGCTGACAACTTCACATTAACAAGCAAGGTTTGGATGACAATATATAAAATGCACAATATTTTAAAATGCACAATATTTTAAAATGCACAATATTTTAAACATCATACCAGAATAATTAAACTTCACAATAGGAAAATAAATTCAAGAATGAGCATGAAAATCCGTAACTTTACACCACTTTATAATTTTAGGTACCGTACTGCACATAGATTTTATAAAAAGATAAAAAATAAATTTTATGAAAAGCATATACAACACAGGAAATATAGGATCTTATAATACGAAATATGTGCATAACAAGTTAGACATAAACATGAAACACCCATGCCACATCACTGAACTAATAATTAATGTAACCTGGTAAATGAACCAAACCAATTACGACCCTCAAGACACAAATTACAGCACAAAGCAACCAATGGCATACTTCTATATGTACGAGAGCGATGGTAGCCTCCACTGTGAGATCCACTATCACATGATCGCCCTCCCACTTGGGCGATTGGTCGTTCTTCAAGCAATCGTCAAGTTTCAACAGAAGTAGGTAACCGGAAGTGGATGAGTCATCGGAAGTGGATGAGTCATCGCGGCCGCAAGTGACGTTGAGTAGCTGCATGATCATGTCCACATTGCCTGCGATCTGCTGTGGAATCAGGATCAGGTAGTTTGTGTACTGTGGAATTATAACCTGGCAAACACAAACACAAAATAATCACTGTGATCAGTAATGCAGCCTGATTTTATCATTGAAACAAAAGTAGTTTATCATTTATCTGAAAAACTTCCACTCCATTCTTTTTGTGTATTAATAATGTATCAGTGACGTATTCAAGAGCATGTATAATATTAATAGAAAACATTGTTTTATATGATTCACAAAAACGGAGTTTAGATTTAAATATTGTAAATGATTAATGATGACATTGTAAATTACATAATTATCCATTTGCTAGGCTTAGATATAACAACACTATGATATAACCATCAATATACAAATTTCTGAAAGAAATGAAACATTGAAATGAAAGATTGAGAAAGGAAACAAAGAATGTTTTGTTCTAGAAATCTGTGGATCATGACACATGAAGGCAAAAACCTAGTAAACATGAAATCAGAAATATTTATCGCTAGTCCAATCCCACTACTCAGTTCATTGAGTGCCTCGATACCTCGTATTCATCATGATACAACCAGCTTGAAGATGCAACCTCTACTGTACAGTCGTGATACGACCATCAAGTTTGTAATCGTCATCAAAACCCCGTTTATATTCCGCTGGTCACTTTTGCAAGACTTCTGCACTGAGCACAGGTACAAACTTTAACTAATAACTCAGAGGGCTGATCATGATTGGATTTCAACAACCGCATGCCCCTTCGGAGTGTCACAAAGCCAGTCTAGAATATAGAGCAGAGAAGAAGCCAGGAGATTCCTACCTGTACATGGCTGGTTTCCTACCTGTACATGATTGGTTTCCTACCTGTACATGGTTGGTTGGCCTACCTGTACATGGTTGGTTGGCCTACCTGTACATGGTTCCTACCTGTACATGGTTGGTTGGCCTACCTGTACATGGTTGGTTGGCCTACCTGTACGTGGTTCCTACCTGTACATGATTGGTTTCCTACCTGTACAAGGTTGGTTGGCCTACCTGTACAATGTACATGGTTGGTTGGCCTACCTGTACATGGTTGGTTGGCCTACCTGTACATGGTTGGTTGGCCTACCTGTACATGATTCCTACCTGTACATGGTTGGTTGGCCTACCTGTACATGGTTGGCCTACCTGTACATGGTTGGTTGGCCTACCTGTACATAGTTTCTACCTGTACATGGTTCCTACCTGTACATGGTTGGTTGGCCTACCTGTACATGGTTCCTACCTGTACATGGTTGGTTGACCTACCTGTACATGGTTCCTACCTGTACATGGTTGGTTTCTTTGAGTGCGGCAAGCAGCTCCGTCGGCTCAACGGCAATACTGAACTCTGCAGCCACCTCGAGATCCTAGTGTGTGTGTCAAAGTAAACAAATCCTTCATCACCAATTATCAAAAACATTTAACATCACTTATTTTAATAATAACGATTAATATTATCATAATAATATAATCTACCACCCTTGTAAATTATTGGCAAATATTAAAGAGAAAAATTAAGTTATTTATTATCCGTGATGTCGGGTGGCACAACAATGCCACCCGACATCAATTGTTCACAATATCAAACTGGCATCGTAATACAAACTCGCATGATATTTCATTAGACCCACGCTATACCATATTCTCTAGCGAAATGTGAAAAAGCGTGACGAAATCCATCCACTTGCTCCAATGTTATGGAGTTCCTGCTCTCATCGAAAAGCAGCACAAACACAGGCAACTAACCATTTAACTTGTCAAGCAAAAGCGAATCAAAAAGCGGTGCAATCCCGTTATTGATTAAGTAGGAAATTTTATCTTGGCCGCATTTAAACTGGCTGATATTATTCGGAAAAATTTTGTGGAAAATAGCACCAGATGTTTCTGATAATTTCTGAAATCAACGAGAAGGGAGTAGTTTAGAGTTCGTAATGAGATACTATTATAATAAAAAAATACATCTAAAAAAGGTAGCTCACATTATCAAATTATGCACTGTAATGCATTAAAGTACAGTGGTGCCATCTTCTGAATATAAACAAAGACTGCTACTTAAGTTTGAACAGTGACTAGTTTTGTACTTCTTGGTAAAGGATTTACATTAATGACAAAACTGAACGTCTTTTTCAAGGACTTTTCAAGGACCATTGAAATTCATAAAAATTTTCAAGGACCATTGAAATTCAAGGACTTTTCAAGGATCTTGCAATTTCAAGGATTTTTCAAGGACCGTTGGAACCCTGCAACTAACAACAACCATCACCGTTAACAACTAACATCCACATAACTAACAACTAACATCACAGTTAACTAACATCACAGTTAACAACTAACGTCAGCATAACTAACAACTAACATCACAGCGTAAAGCGAATTATGAGTGAGCTCCATCTTGCGAATCAGCTGATCAGCATTGAATCACAGCACTTGCTTCATTGTGTGTACAAGGACTGTTCAAGAGTTAAAAGCAACCAGGCGTATCGTTTCTGCAAACCTTTCGAAGCATCTTGGCAAAGCCGAGTCCCTTGGACGACCGTTCTCGAGCCTCGTTGAAGATCTCCTTAAAGTGTCGACACGTTTCAGTTATTGCTTTTCTGAAAACAGAAAAAGCACAGAAAAATAACAAATTAGTCTAACATATTCGCAGAAATCATTCAGGTTGAACGATGCGTCACCAAAACACAAACACTTGCCGACACTAAATACAAGCAAATTATTCAAGTGTGAATAGCCTAATCCCATTCAAAGTATACGGTTCATTTTAACTGCATTCGCTTCTGATAAATCACATTGCGTTTATAATGTTGTTGATTTAGATCAACTCGATAGAACTCGGGCACATCTCCCAGTAGTATAGGTAAGGACCTATTTTGACCTCATGTTTGGAAGAAAACTCACTCCATTTCCAGTACGGGTTGGAATCAATAAGGACAAGCAGAAGTAGAAATCCAGCCATAATAAGGTCTCGGGGACACAAGCCTGTAGCTGTGAACTGTATCTGTGCTCAGCACAGACATCCTGCGAAAATGTACAGTCCACTATAAACAGATGATGCTGCTGATCTAACCACAGAATGACATACACATCTGACCTCGAAACCAATCTGAAACCCTTGGATTTGGGAGCTGGACGCCCTGGCAGCAGCCGGAGGCGGAACGGGACCCTAGCCTGACGGAGGCTAGGGTGGGAGATAAACAACAAACAACAATCTTGAAACCTAATAAACACAGAAATATGCACAACGGAAATAAACAAGGAAAATTATGACATCATTTTTGCAGAATAATCCATCAACACTGCTAGAATTCTGACCTGCGTTCTGACGACTTGGTTGACTTGAACTGCATGACGTCCAGTGCCGTGCTGATCTCGACGTGACTTACCGGCGATGACTCTGGCGTGCTCTCGACGGTCGTCGTGTCGTGCAGCTGA
>JAQFYQ010000527.1:0-16664 GCA_034694885.1 Buchholzia appendiculata | reverse complement strand
CCCCTAAATCAAATTTACGACCACGTCACCTGATAAAAGGCGCCAAGCATTTACTCTCTCCAGCGTGGTCATGTCACCAGCTCTTGTATTGTCGCTCAGTCAAGCACTTGACTGTTTAAACAGCATAACACTTTCAGGATTGTTAAAACCTTCCCGGGGGGTCGTGGCACTCCAGGGGGTCGTTGCACTCCAGGGAGTGTGGGGTTAGACCTTCCAAACAGTCCTAACACAGGCCCTGGGTCGTTGTGACCTTGACCTCATGTATATCAAGGTCACGTGGGCAATTCTACAGACCGTGGTAGAACGGGCGAGTAAAAGAAAGCAGGATCTAAAACTATGTTAATATGGTCCTGACCTTCGTCATCTTCATTTATCGCTAATTTGCATCGGCCTGCAGCTGACTGTGGTGCTGCTGAATGGCTGACTTCATGCGCACACAACGCACACGAAAACTCTACAACTTACGCATATGCAATCAACTCTGATTCATTTCTGTTGTTTGAAATTTATACGTGTAATAAATGTATGTAATAATAATAATAATGATATGCAACTCTAAACGTATTAATGTACAAAAATAAATGCTCTGAATCAGGACTACATCCAAATGGAGCTGTTTGACCTTGCAATCCCGTCCATAATCATCTTTCAGAAGTGGCTTGGTGTCTGGCCCAGTCATTAGGCCGAGTAGTAGTGGCTTGATGTCCGGCCTAGTCATTAGACCTATCAGTAGGGGCTTGGTTTCCGGTCAGCAGTTGGAGTTTAGTGTCGATGGCCTAGATCTGATCGGTTGATTTGAACCGTCGCCTGATCCCTGCTGCTGCAACGCTCTCTGTGTGTATCATGTGTGGGAGGCTTAGCAAAGATCGCCGTCCTATTTGCTGATGATATTTTTCATGCTTAGGTCGTGCGTAGATTTGCATCTCTGTCTGTCGCTTCGTCGTCGCGTTGCCTCATTACGTACTTGGAGTTTCTTGTCCAAGACCAAGCGACTTGTGTCAAAGCAATACTTAGCATCTTCTAATTCTAACTGAATTCGGTGCTGTGTAGTCTTTTCCAACCTTGAACTCGGTGTGGAGCAAATTTTGTTTTGGCCTTGAGATGAAGCCAGAGCCAAATCCAACATTTTAACTCTGGGGTATTGTTTTTAGCAGGAATAAAAAAATTCAGGGGCAATAACCTATCTAACATATAGGTTATTGTAAATAGCTTTGCATTTTCAGGGAAATAGGAACAAAGGGGTGGAAATCTCCCCCCCGCCCGATCTTAAGGGTGGATAGATAAAGCCGTGAATGAAAAATGTACTCGAGCGTTGGAGACCATGATCAATAGTAGTGTAGGTAAAGCAAAAACAATGAAAAATAAAAAGATTAATTCAAAACAAGCCTCGGTTTTATGTAATAATGTAGTCCTTGGCCTTGATTTCATACCTTGAGGCTGCCTTGAGGCACTTTACTGCCTTGCCTTGCCTTGCCTTGACATTTTCCAAAATGCCTTGCCTTGCCCTTGAAAAAGAATGTCTTGGCCTTGAGAAAAATGCATTGACTACATCACTAGTTTTAGGATTAACATTTGTTTCAATTAGTACGAAACAACTTAGCCAATATACCCCCAATTCCCCCCGCCCTCGCCCCCACCCACATTTATACTTTGAGTGGAAGGAACAGTAAACAATTGTAAAATATAATTAGTTGTTCAAATCTTTTCTTCCATGTTCTCCTTGTTCAGAGATCAGACTCTGAGTCATGGATCTTAAAACAAGTTATACTGTCGCGATCCTTTCCGCTCTTATTCTTATTCTTTTATTTGTTTTTCATGTCCTAACAATAAAGTGCATTCGACTTGGAATTCGATAACTTTCATTAGCATACAATTATTACTTCTTGGCAACTTGCGACACAAACTACTTGCATTACGAACATCTTCTGCAAAATTTATTGAAGTCTCTGTTTGTCTTTCGCTGCATTCTACAGAATTCCTACTAAACTTTACTAGTTCTTATTTGATATCTCTATCTGTCCTTACCATCCCAGTATCCACATTCACAGTAGCCTTAATCGTAGCTTCCACATTCGCTCAGACATCAGATGGTTGCGAACGGACAGCGGCAGTGCTCTCTCCACTAAAAAGGTCTCTGACAACTTTACATACATCGAGGGAGTAACGGATGGGCTGCACACTCACACAGAGAATTGTACAATTTGCTGAGATAAATGACTTTTACTGTTCATTCTCCAGCGACGAGCTGGTGGTCGCTGATGGAATTTCCCCGTCAATGGTCCCACTCACGTTATTTCTACAAGTCGGGCGCGTCGCGGCGTGCCATGGCGCCGCGCGGCGCGCCGAGGCCCGGGAGGAGGCGCGCGGCTTGGAACTAAATGCACGCTAGGGATACTGGATGCAGGACTGTGTACAACTGTATAGTCAGACGACAAAGCTCTTAAACACATACGCTTCTACATACTGCTGCTTACATACAGATAAGCGAAATCTGTTTCAGGGCGATAAGATAGTATCTACTACCAACTGCAAGCTACGATCGTAACATTGCAGACGAATTTTTATATTGTTCTTAGAAATTTTTCATCGTAAATTTTCTCACTTATTTTATTATTCGTTTCGTATGAATATGTGTATTTCAAAGCAAAATTGCAGTACGTTTCGGTCTAGTATTGTTTTGATTAGATAACACATTTGAATTTGAAGTTTGAGTTTAAAATAAACCGATGTACTCTAACTATAGCTTGCTCGCTTTGCGTAGCATCAGAGATGTGTGTGTGTGTGTGTGTGTGTGTGTGTGTGTGTGTGTGTGTGTGTTTTTCTCGTTTACTTTCTATTTGCAAGTCGCTCTTTCGGCTGTTAACAGCTTTGTCAACTGATTGATGCATCATCACCGACCACCGCCTGTCGGACAGCTGCAGCAGCAGCAGCTGTAGCAGCTGCATTACGTCAGCTGTTGTTACTTCTGCATTGCGTCTGCTGCTCTTGTTGTCACTGCTGTTGTTGTTGCTGCTTGTGCTGTTGCTGCTGCATCACGCCAGCTGCTGCTGCTGCTGCTGCTGTTGTCGTTGTTGTCCCTGCTGGAGTTGTTGCAACACGTCAGCGTTAGTTGCTGCTGTTGTTGTTGTTGTGCCACTACTGCATCATCAAGTCTGCTGCTGTTGTTGCTGCTGTTGTTGTTGCTTCTGCATCACGCCAGCTGATGTTGTTAATGCTGTTGCTGCTGCTGTTGCAACGCGTCAGCTGCTGTTGTTGTTGTTGCTCCTCAGTGGCAACAGCTGAACAACCCAGACCACCGCGCGTTGCTAGTCCGTTGACGCTGCTAAGTTACCGTTGAGTCCTAGAATCCCTTCCTGGACTGCATGCCGTGGAGCGGTCCCGGACACACGTCACTGCAGCCCGCCGCAGCCGCCGCCGCAGTGTTTATTAATTCATTTGTTCACAGCCAAATAGAGGTAGAGACTCTCGGACTCGTTAATATTAATGGGATTCCACGTGAAATAAGATACAGCGCGATCCTATTCAAACTGACAGCACTTTTGATAGCTGGAGCATCGATATTAGCTCAAGTTACTACTAGCTTTTCCCTTCTGGTATATTGGATGTAGATGCAGTATTTATTATTGTATTCACAATTATTTTTATTTATAAGGATTGAAGTCAGTTTTTTTATTGTTGTATCGTTTCTAAGCTAGTAGGTAGTATATTCCGCAATGTACGAATAAACCTATTTTACGAGTGAATTCCTATACATTTATTCTCTGCAGTCTACATTATTAAAGTTATGTCCTGTCCTGTTAGGGCCTCTTTGAGCATTAAATTGAGAAAGACATGAATAGATGAATAGAAGGAAAGAAAAATATGCGGGGGCGGGCATGACGCTGGGAAAAAAATCTTTTATGAAGATGCGAAAAACACCCTGAAAATATACAGTCGACAAAATATAAATGCTAGACATTGTCAATCAACACTCACTATTTCTGAGAAGTTGTTTGTACAATATGGATAGTGTATGAGGTGCACTTATTGACTTGCAGCTAGTCGACAAGCGACTCCTTGTTTTAAACCGTCCAACCCTAGCTCATCACTACTGACCCTACTCTAAGTTGGAGATTTTGATTATTTCAAAAACAATTTTTTACAAATAATTCGAGTCAATTAAAAACAAAAATTAGGAGTCGCTTATCAATTATCTGCTACTCACTTAATGTGTTCACAGCCTTTAATATGTGTGTATAAAAATGTCCTTCATTTAATGTTGGGAATCATTCTGAGTTACTATGCATCATTGAAGCGTCTAGAAACGATGACGTCACGGCGATGGCGCGCATGTACTACGTCATCCCCTGCGCATGCGCATAGCTCACAATGTCATGACGCAAGTCCTCTATAGTCTTGCTTAAATCCTGCCTGGCTTGACAAATGTTGGTCTGATCTAGGTCTCTTGGTAGCAGCGGCTTAGCCGTGTGTGAACGTTTGAATCCTCAGATTTAGCAACCTTCCCTACATAGCAACTGTTTCGTTTTTTCCGTTACTGTTTCGTTTTTAGGTTACATGTCGTTGTTAGGTTACATGTCGTTGTTGCATGTCGTTGTTGCATATCGTTGTTAGGTTACATGTCGTTGTTGCATGTCGTTGTTGCATGTTGTTATTGCATGTCGTTGTTGCATATCGTTGTTGGGCTACATGTCGTTGTTGCATGTCGTTGTTGCATGTTGTTATTGCATGTCGTTGTTGCATGTCGCTGTTGCATGTCGTTGTTAGGATGCATGTCGCTGCTGTTGTCTGGCAACACTACTGTGTGGCGCTCTGTAACGGCTTAGCGCATTGAAATAGCTCCATATTCGCGTTGATCTGTATGCAAACTGTCGGTGTATATAAAGTAATTCTTAGCGGAAATAACTACGAAGAAGAAGTCACTAGTTGTGTCCGCAGACGAAAAGAGCTACGAATTGAAGGCGTAGAATTGAGAAGAGAGGCTGATAGACAACGTTCTTTCGCAATTTTGCGTATACCATTCTGGCCGCCATATTGAAAACGTGAGTTTCGTAGGATAGGGGGGGGGGTTCGGAAAAATTATTAATCAAGGATTTTCTCAAGTGCATACTAAGCCACAGTAATTTACAAATCAAAACTTAAACTTTATGATTTATTATTGCAAAAATTTGAAACCCAGAATCTCGACGTTTTTGCTTCCATATTGGATACATTGAAATGCCGTAAGATGTCAGATCGTAAACTACTTTTTATTTGACGTTAGGATGTTGTAACTAACATTCTTGTATAAAAAAATAGAATTGATAGTTTGTAAAATTGTGAAGGATAAAACTTAGCGGTTTGACTTTCGGGCGTTTGCTGGTATCATAGAGGTCGTGACATTCTTACACTAGCCTGTATTCTGTGCCCTTGCAGCTAAATCTACGTACTGTTGTTATTGTCATTATTCAAAGCTGTTGCGAGCAAGCCTGTTATTTAGCTATAAAATCTGAGAATAATTCAATACAGTAATCTCTTGAACTCCGTAATTTTCATTAGAGCAAATTCTTAAACGAATTATCGATGAGTTCAGCAAGAATGTATTCCTGGAACCCTTGATCGATATTTCATGTTATTGACGTCAGCAAAAGACTCGGCATTGTTACACAAAGATGCATTGCTTCCGCCTTAAATACGGTATAATTATGTGAGTTTGGCATACAGAGAATCCTATAAGTTTAGGTCTACATTAGTAATTTAGTACCCACCTCCCTCCCCAACGAACGAATCTCATTCCTGCCAGGCGCGTGCAACTTGGCCTCGTTTCATAGATAAGCCTACTTTTATGCACGATCTGTTATTGCGTTCTGACCCATCCAACATTCCACGCGTTCCATGCATGAGCTCCATTATAATTTTTGACCCAGGCCTGGATCAATAAATACTTGACTTTACAATATACTATTTATAAATACTTGACTTCTCAGATACTGTTCCACAGTATACCTGTGAGTTTCACGTGTTAATTATCGGTAGAATTCGAAAGACGGTACTTTTTCTCGATTAGGTACTCCAATGTAGTACAGAATCTGATGTAGTCTTGTAATAATGTATTACTATGCTTGTAGTTGTAGAATTGATTTCGTTTTGCATTCATGTTTACAGATCAGTGTTTCATATAAGCATGGTTCAAATGTACAGTTGATGCTTCATATAAAACTAGCTCTGTGACTATTACTCTAGCTGTCTATTTCTTCGTTTTTTCTACTTAAATATTTTCACTCTGATCTTTGATATTTCAGTTAACTGAAGCAAAAATTAATTCTATTGATCTTTAGCCTCACAAATAAAAAATCAATCTGACAGATCGTCTATTGTGCTACGTTCACAAACAAATCCTTTAGGAACCCCTAGGGACTGTGCATTAATTACTTCAAGCTACAGATATGTTATTTAAATTGTTCTCGCATCGCAATTAATTTTAGTCCAGCCTTTCCGTCGTTCAATACGATTAGTGCTGCGTAGCTTTAGAATACAAGAGAGGTTTGTTTTCATTGGAGAGTTTGGGGAGTTTTGGGGAGTGGGGGGGGGCTGAATTATAAAACGTTTGTTTCAGAGCTTGGATGAGAGGGGGGAGGACTTTCCAAAATTCACTGACCTTCGGGGGAGAGGTCAATTTCAACATATTTTGCATGAAAATTTTCAAAAACGTTGTTTTGGGGCTGAGCCCCTCAACCCCTGATAAACTATGTCCACGCTGTAAAAGTACGATGTAACTCTAGCAGTAATAATAGCTTTAGCAGTGTCATGTATCTCTAGCAATGTCATGTATCTCTAGCAGTGTCATGTATCTCTAGCAGTGACATGTATCTCTAGCAGTGACATGTATCTCTAACAGTGACATGTATCTCTAACATTGTGATGTGACGTTAGAAATTAGAGTAGCTTTGCAGTACGATGTAGCTTTTTGCTGTTTATTTGCCAGTTGCACGACATCCTGAAGAGGTGGGGCATCCTGAAGGTGGGGGGGGGGGTTCTGAAGGGGAGGACAGTGATCGATTCGTCTTACGTGATCGATGCTTAGAGAGATTTTAGCTGATAAGTTGTCTTACGATTCAATGATTAATTAATGACTGTGCGAATGTTCTGTCCGAACTTGTCGATCAATAATTGATAAACGAGTCTTTCTATCGATGCCAACATAAAAACAACATGAAAGATAATTCAATTAACTAATTTAACGCATCATAGCATTACTGTACGCCGGTCGTTAATGTTGCAATTTCTTGTGTATCTTTCTTGTGTATCATTCTCTATATTGTCCAAAATGTTTGTAATTACACGGTGTTGTTGCATTTACTGTTCAATCTGTTGTTTGATGGTCCTTCTGGTGGTGAGGTATTGTATCTCTTGTGAAGCGTGACTAACTGAAGTGGTCATTAGGAACTACACCGCTTTGTTGCATACAAGAAGTGTATTCAATGTATCTTCCACGGCTGTATATCTGTGCTAACGATGCTGATTGAGAACGAGTTGGAACAAGTTAAGACACACTCTGTACTGCCGTCATGAAGGTTCACTGAAGGTTGACAGCTGGGTCGTAGCTTGCACAAGTATCGCTTGATTGAAGCTTGAAGAGATCTTCTCATTGGGAAACAGTTTGATATCTGGAGTAAATAATCTTATGAGTACAAGTGCCTCATAAATACAATTACAATGTTTGTTCAAAGTTTAATTCGCTACCGTTCATGGTATATGTGTCTTTTAAACAACTCGAAATAATTTCCCATTGCACCATATAGTCTACAATCAAACACGTCACGTGTTCAATTTAATGACGATGACGATGGAAGTTCTATGCCAGAGAGGGAACATCCTCTTTCTCACTATTCCTCTCAATAACTCTTCAAAAAGGAAGGCTAGTTTTTTTAGCAATATTTGTATAAACATTCTAGATCAAATAACGAGCATCTGATTCAGTTCATATTCCTTAGCTGAATACGAACAAACTGAATGTCCGTTTAAAACGAAATTAATTATTTGTTTTTAATTGACAATATCATGTTTGATGTTGATCATGTTGATGGCCGGAATAAAGTAAATTAAAAAGTAAGCATTTTTTACAGAAAGCACAAAGTACTGTGAAGTTAATTGTATTTTGAGTAAAGTTCTCATTAAAGGTATACATTAAATCATGCTGTGCACAGTGTGCAGTATGACTGTATAATGATTGGTGAATTAAATAATACATATACAGCATAAATAAGTATAATAGTATAGTTTACTTTATGATAATGTTACTGTACTGTACACTTTACTACATTTTCTATGCAATAAAGTTCACTGTACTTTCAGTATAGTAAGTTCACTGTACTTTCAATATAAGTTCACTGCACTTTCTATTAAGTACACTAACGTGTTTGTACGCTGAAATTTTCTGCACGTTTCTTTACAGTAAGCGTACAGAGAGTATGGCTCTAATAATTATTGTGTACAAAAAGTGCAGTAAACTTTATTGTGCACAAAGTACAGAAAACTACTCTGCAGAAAGTACAGTTAAATGTACTGTACTTTTTACAGTAAAGTTTACTGTACAGAAAGTTCAGTAACATTTAATTGTGCAAATTACAGTAAAATTTACTGTAAAAACTGTTTAGAGTACGTTACTTGGTACAGTACAATAGCATAATTAGTGATAAGACAGAAAAGAGTAACGCACTCCGATTTTGATGAGGAACTGATATGAAATTAATAAAATGAACCTTAGGTACTAATTCCTGATGAACAGAGAATGATAGAGCAAAGAGCTATACAGCGCAACATGAACCAAATTATATTGTATGATAACTTAGCTTGCTTTATTACGCCATAAGACTGGACGGTAATAATATTGTACAGCTATTATAGCAAACTTAATTTTAATTCTAATTTTATCTAATGTAAATAATTTATTATTTACGAGCATGTCAAATTTTAATCACTTTAGTACATTATCATTTCATCTTTATTTTTACTAGTGCACAGAGTATAATAAGCGAGTTTACCTTCTATATTTATTGTTTAATATTTACTATTTTAATTTAAAAAAATTCAGAAATGTAAATAATACTCAAAAGCTTCGATTGCATTCTATTGGAAATTGATAAGCTGTTCGAAAGCATTGTATTGGTAATCGATAAGCGAATGTTTGCACCACAGTCATACGTTTGCACACAAATACAAATATTTGAACATTCGCATTCATGAATTTAAAACAGATGAAATTTTAGGGCTTTTAAATTGAATCAAAGTGATGACATAATAAAAAATAAGCTCAATGGGGATCTTTAAAAGACTGACTCGTATTCCATCATCATTTCAAGCACGTTTATAAAATAAATACGGCAATTAAAAGAAACAGAGAAAGTGCTGGTCAGTATTTAAAATTAAAAATATTAGTATTTGGGCTAACTGAAATGATAGCAGGCCATTTCATCGATGAGTGGTTTATTTTTAATTTTGAGCAGCTTAACTTGAAAGAATCGTGAGAAGATTTCTCTTGATAAAACCATGTTGTACGAAGGCTGTCATCGACAAAGAACTATGTAGTAGAATTGTAACTAAGGAGCTGCGGTACTTGAAGAGAAGTAGCATTACTCTGGTTGTGCCGTAGTTTGCAGGCGGCGACGACTTGGCGATCATAGTTCCTTCAACTCCACAATCTCAGCATCGACTCTGCATTGATTTCACATTCCCTCTATCGGCGACTTGCTCGCGTTGTTTACACTGAATATTGTGCTCAATTCTTTTCACCGTCAGTTTTGTCTTCCGGATCGAGCGTATCAGGATTTACGTGGAAGATTAATTAATAAGTGGATATAGAGTGGATTATCGGTGGCCGTAGAGATTGCGGACTGTTTCGATACGTTCCCCGGATCCTATGTTCCCTAGTACATGTCCCGTGTGGTATGTCCCACAGCGTATGTTCCGCGCATGTCGGAAAATCATTCGGATACAAACAATATGAAGACGATGGGTTCGGACACGGCTAAGACAACGACGAACGTGACCGACAAGTGGTAAGTGCTCTAGGCTACGACTTCAAGTGTACAAACGCTTTAGAGAATATCAGAACAATTTAGGCGTACGTCCTTCAACTCTGAATGTACTCTACCTCAACACCTTTGAGGTGGCTCCTCATAACTGTATATTTTCATTGATGGATTTTCTTAAATTCGAATGTTTATTTTTTCGTAATCCCAGCTGAGATTGTAAAAGCATGAAAAGAATATTTATTGATAGATATCATACTCTGTCATAATATGGGTGCTAAGTCTCGTGACCCGTTTTTTTAATACGAATACATTTTACTGAACCAAGACACCGCTTTATGAGTAGAGATTTGCAAGTATGATACGAAAGTGTAGATCTGTGGAATGATTTTGCATTAGATGGCGGTAATTAGACTGGCTGATGGTGAATCTGGTCCCAGTAGAATTGCACGAGTAAAACAAGGCTGTTCTTTGTTGCCATTGTTATTTTTTAAAATATCTTCATGCAAATACAATAATTAAAGAAGCTGTGACAAAGATAAGATACAGAAGTAGAATTGAGCTGACGGTTGATATAAGATGCAAGGTTTCTGAACGCCAAAGAGGTTTGCTGACATAGAATTCATAGCTGCGAAGAGTAAGCTATAGGTCTTTCGATTTGTGCACCCTTTTTGATGATTAAAGAGATCATGGATATTTACCTTGGTATGACCAACTGATCAGAACAGCAACAGATTAGGTTCGAAAATGGATTTAAAAATGGAGATTGAATCGAAAATAGAGTTGACAAATCGAAGATACGGTGTAGACTATGGACGAATGATGTGAACAAAATAACGTATTCCAAAGTGTACAATTAACCTATAAGTGCAGGTGGGAAAGGTTTGTGTCTGTGCGCTCTGTATTTTTGGAGGACCTGAGGTGCAAGGAGGAGGTGTTGAGTAGAATTTTGATGCAAATATACGTAGGCCTGCATTTTAATGAGTGAATCTGAGGTGAAATAAAGAAACAAGAGGCCTTTGAAATATATAGGCAAATAGCTGGATTGATAAAATACATTGAAAGGACAAAAACAAACAAAAAGTTGTATGTAGGTTCAGAGAGAAGAGAACGTCTTAAATTTTGTTCGGTAAAGACCGTAGTAAGAAGGATATTTGGACTGCATTGTATATTATGTTAAATACGAAAAGAAGTATAGAAGATATATATTGTCGAAAAAGATGGGTGACGGTGCCCTGCCGGAAGGAACTCAACGATGATAGACTAGCGAAGCAAGCATTTCTGAAATGGCAGAGTTCACAATTTTAGAATGTTAAACTAACGATTGCACAGATAGAAAAGATCAAGCGGATATAAAGCAAGGCAAAACGTGTCGCATTATTTGAGTCATATTATTCTAATAATATTCATGAACAGATCGAAAGTCTGACCAAGAAATGTAGAGACGCATCAGTGTTGTGTACGGGTTTACCTTCATTTCTAAACGCTCCCTCTTTCAGAAGCTATTCATCATCTTCTTCCTAACATAGATTTGAATATAATTTGTTCAATCGTAAATAATTCTGCATAGATTGAAGTTAAAAGATAATGATACTTCTGAGTTCGTTTCTGAGATTTTTCTGTTGGAGAGTTAACAGCATGAGTGCGAAGAAAGAGTGAGGGATAAATGAGAACTAGAGAGAAATATTTCAAGAGGATTATAAAGAGTAGACAGGGAGAGAGAGAGAAAAGATAGTAGAGAGGACTAATTTTATGCTGCGCTACTAAGAAACATTGTCAATTTTTTCATTGCATGAAGATCAACAATTTTACACACAAAGAACTTATTTCATAATTCCCATATCCGTAGAATAAAAAATTGTTTCGAATCGTCATCAAAATGACGAATAAAATTTAGATTGCAACCTGGCTTAAACGAACAAATCGAAATAGACGGCAAATACTCGTTCAATAATTGATCACCATGTAAGCATGTGATCGTTGAAGATAGGCTCACAGTAGTGACACGGCTGAATAATGTCGCCGATATTAGAACTCATTACATGTAAAATCTGGTCGAAATTTGTCAAGAGCGAGCGTAAACATTTTCTTGTATGATAACTGACGAACGTTGTCAAAAGCTTTCGATTGGTTTACGAGACACATTTCAGCGCTGCAGCGCCGTCGGGTTTCATCGACATTCAGCGGACCTACTAAACACATTACGGCGCTATCGTGCAACTAAAAGGCTTTTTCGCCAACGAAAAGAGGTCATATTAAAAGCCATCGAAGGCAGTTTTTTCCCTGTCTGCCTCGTTCGGCTGGTTTCTAAAGACACGCGAACAGCTGGTGAGTTTGTGTGTGGTAGCACTGGCTAGTCTGTGTGGCAGCTCTGTGAGTTTGTGTAAATGTACTGGGCGAGTTTGTGTGGTAGCACTGTTGTCTCTGTTTGGTAGCACCCTGAGTTTGTCTCCTTGTGGGCTTTCGTGGCAGCAGTCTCTGTAAAAGACTCGCTGAATAGTCCAACATTCAAAGCGCGTAGTGCTTATAGCAAGAATCTAGAAACATCGAAAGGCCTCATTGGCAGCTCTTTCCTACAGCAAGCTGCGTGTACAGCGCCTACTGCAGGCCACTCTGATGTTTGCGGAAAGGACAGATTACAGAAAACAACGCTAATAGGTCCAAAGTTACACTAGCACTGATGCAGATTAAAATCTCAGTGGTAATTATAACAAACTACTTGGCATACTCTGTCATGATTTTGTCATAAAAAGATTCTACGTTAACACAAGCAGTCGTGTAGGAAACTGATACCTTGCAATTGCCAAAGTACCAGATGTCGATACCACTATCTTTTATGCAATTTAGTACAATTCATATCTACTGATCAACTTGTCACAGAAGATGTGGTGAGACTTCGACAGCTTGTAGAGATAGTTTACTATAAACTTTTGAATTAAAAAACTCGCACGAACAGGCAAATATCAAATCGTCCTATCAGAGCGAATTAGAGATGATTTTCTTTCGGCCAATTAAACATGACATTGATATCTTGCAATGCATGCCATTGCTTCTGAGACGCATTGTTCTGGTTCTAATATTCGGCCTTTTAATTCGCAGAATCCTGATTTTGTACGTTTTGGAATAATTATCTCTTTCTGCTTTATGTAGGAAACGCATAAATTATGCAAGTTCGGCCAACACTTCTAGTGTACATAGAAGTAGGCTATGCGACGCTAAATCTCATAAATTCTGACGTCATCTTGCAGCTTCTCACTTCTCACATGCAGTAGTTGCTGCGCACAATTCTCGCCTGGTTCGGCGGCATGCATTCTGTCTGCACAACTTCGCTGCGTAGTGAGATTTTATCTCGCGCAATGCGATTTGTTATTTGTTGATTTCGTTGGAAGTAGAATAAGAAGAGCGTTGGAATTGTCTTGCTTGTTTCTCACAGCTGCTGCGACTGTATGTCTCGCTGCAGACTTTGCTTGTCGAAACTTTCCTCTCCTCACTCTCATTCCTTGGAATATAATTATTTTCTGATGTGATTGATGCGACTGAGAGGGTGTGAGGTTAGAGCAAATATCTGTCGTTAGGCGGTTTGAAACACAAGGTTTTCTCATTCACACGTTGTTATCAGCATAATCATCGTCGTCGTTATTATCTTCTTCGTCGTCGTCATCATCGTCGTCGTCATCATCACCACTATCTTCAAACACACATTCAGAATTTTCTACTTTTTAATTTCTGTTTATCATTTGAAGTATTTCTCTAATTGTAAGCTCGCCTAACTTATAACATATAATCATAATTCACCGACAGCCCATTGTTGGCTTATTTTCTCAATGGTGCTTTCAGTCAATGTCGAATAGATTTTCACAGATAGGTTGTCGGGAAAATGGAAATGACATAGCCACCTCACTTCTCCAATTTTTGAATCGGATTGTTTGGTATTTGGATTGGTGAGTAGGGTGGTCAGCCCTTCCATCTGAGTGAATGTGGTCTCTTAAGGCCACCAGATGTATCTCTTTTTGCATTGAACTGTCATAAAGTTACAGATGATTACTTCAGTGTTTGCTGTAGTTAAATATGTTTATTGTGATGATATACTGTTTGTTGTGATTGTTGGAAGAATTAAATACAACTACTAGTATGTCAGTTTGTGTGGATCTGTGTGTGTGTCAGTTTGCTGACATAAGGTTCACATAAAGCGTCTCTTGATTATCTCAAGGCTTTAGGTTTTGTGAGTCCAGAGAAATTATTTGATTCGCTTAATTAGATTTTTAGTCAGATGTTAATGCAAACTAATGTAAAAATTAAGCAAGATCAGACTGTCAACTTTTTGATCCGTTTTCCGTCTTATAGCATATTGTAATGAAAACAAGCAAGTTCTAATGCTGACTGGCGGTTTCAATGTTGTGCTTTGGAGTCGCACAGAATCAGATTACTGATATCAAACAATAAAGCATTTTTTATTTTCGTCATGCACAACACTATTCATGTTGTACAACAAATGTGACAAAATGAAATGTGTTATTACATATTCCAATATAAATCAGTCGTCCACCAACTTGCTATATACAATACGATTTACTGCATCTCCATAAACGTTAGCAATAGCGCATGCAGTCTGTCACTAACTTCAAAGAGCTACATGATATAGATATAAACATTAACAGCAAAAACTGCGGTGTCACTTTGGTCTCGGGATTGAGATTGTAATTGATGTGATTGCAGTTGCTAAGATGCGGTGAACACGTACATGTATGGTTATAATGGCCATGATTACAGTTACCGTTTATGCATTTAATAGTGTTAGATCAATCTGAATAAGATAGCTATAAAGGAACTTTTTGGATGCAATTGCCATGGATACAGTTACTACGGACAAAGTCCCATGGAAACTGTTATTGCAATAACATTTGCAATATGGATGAAATTACTATGAATGCTATTGCCATTTGCACAGTGTTACCATGGATACAGTTACTGTG
Organism: Buchholzia appendiculata; assembly: GCA_034694885.1. Classification (NCBI taxonomy): domain Eukaryota; kingdom Metazoa; phylum Annelida; class Clitellata; order Enchytraeida; family Enchytraeidae; genus Buchholzia; species Buchholzia appendiculata. Next base: position 1,684 of record JAQFYQ010000527.1, on the reverse strand, counting down.
GCAAAATTACCATGACGACGATAGCGATGACGTATGTAGGCGTGAGTTTCGTTTAATGACGTAATTCTCTCGTTCTCTCTTTCTTTCTCCTCTCACTGAGATCTTCCGCTTTTTTACATTTCTGTCCACACGAGTGGAGATTTAATATCACTTTCCAGTAGAACAGGCTCGATCCGCCGCCGCCGCTCTATAAGCTTCTTATGCGTTCAGTGTGAAAGAATGCGAGTTGCGGGGGGGGGCGTGCTTCCTTGGGGGGGGGGGTCCTAGCACGTCTTGCTGTTTCCGTCTAGCCTGGTCCTAATTCTTCCACCTCGGCACCAAGTCTTCCACTACTCCCGATCTCTCTAAGCTGCAGGAGTGTCACGCACGCGTCACGTACGGTCTGACGAAGAACTGGCGCAATGCAGGACACTATTGAGTTTCATATCGCAACTTTAGTTGCAATTTTATTCAAATTCGTAATAATTCGAATTGTAAACTGAATCTGCGCTCTTGAACAGGAAACTCCAGAACATGTCTTAGGATGTAAAAGTGACTAGCAGACGAACAACGGAAATGTACAGTTGTAAACAGAGAAAAGTATGGAAAAAAGTATGACGGTTATGACGGTTATGGCGGTCACTCAATAAAAACCAACATGGAACCCATGGACCTATGGAGAGACCCGGTGGCAGTGGCGGATCTGTTCCAGTTGCGGGAGGACGCCCTGGCGGCAGCCGGAGGCGATACGGAGCCCTAGCCTGATGGAGACTAGGACGGAGGACAAACAACAACCGACCGTTTTGATGATATCACCATGAGAAAGAGATACAGACAAACAAGAAGACACGACGGCAATGCCAGAGAGCTACAGCTACTACAAACTTGTGTTTGTTCTATCACCATTACTTCTCTATCTTGTATTTTGGTAAATGACAATGTACTTTTGTATTTTTATTCATTGCGATATGAAGAACGGGATTTATTTTGTGTGTTAGTTAATGCAATCGCAGTTTTGTCAAAGTAACTCAAATGATTTCATGACATCGCATAGTAGACAAATCATCTAATATCGGCACAGTGTAGATATTAAATTATTTGACGCCGTACCGATGTTAAATTATTTGTCCACTAAGAGTAGTCTATGTAATTCTGGTCTATGTATATTCAGTCTTTCTTCAAAAACGGACGTAGTTTAATCAGAGATATTAAAACGGAGAGATTACTTATCTCAGAGCGGTCCATATGGAGAATGTATTTTTGTTTGTACTCTGTACAATTATGTAACAATTGTTGAAGAATAAGAATTAAAATAAAATTAATACTACTACTACAGAAGACAGAAAGAACTACAATGCCAGACAGCTACTGTGGTGCAGACAGGCTCAGACAAGTTGAGCTGAAACATTACAGTGTTTAGTGAACAACTTGTTGAAGAAATATCTACTAAATAGAATTGTTGACAGCAAATAAACGTAAAGAGCTATTTACCTAGCAGCTGTCAACGTTCAATTAGTTAACCTTCACCCATCCACACACTCACCTATCTAACACTTAATAGAAGAAATACGTCACAGAAGAGAGATAAGCAATGTAAGACAAACCTCAAACTGAGTGACAGAAGAGACAAGACAAACCTCAAACTGAGTGACAGAAGAGACAAGACAAACCTCAAACTGAGTGACAGAAGAGACAAGACAAACCT
>JAQFYQ010000526.1:0-16665 GCA_034694885.1 Buchholzia appendiculata | reverse complement strand
TTGACAATTCGTTTAAATGTATACCCCCAGTTCTGCATTCCGGGAGGATATAACATTATCGAGATTGCAGTGTCAAAGTGCTGGAATGGCTTTAACTCTCGGAGTCTGGCTGTGCAAAAACAGCTCCCGTCAAAACAAATGCAATTGAACAGCTGAACAGCTACGGTGAACAGCTACGGAATGCTCTGGAAGAGGTAGGCGCTCTCACAAATATCACTAATGTGATACGGCTACCAAGTTCAGACAAGAAGTCTCTTCCTTTTCAGTAATATACATTAGCTAAATCCTAGGTAAATTCCAACGAAATGCAATACTCTTTTATATTATGCAACAATCATACAGTGCAAACAAATAGCATGCCATTAGACTTTAGGAAGCTGGATTACTGAATCAATTTAAACAGCTAAAAAAGAGTGCAAAACATTGGAAGGAACTCACCTAGACAAATGTTACCAATTGATTATCATGTCATGAAGAGTATGCAATACAAACGAAGAACAAGTACGAGAGAGCACAACAATAAGCTAGGTGTCATCTGCAGTTATGACACTCTGGCAAGTTTCCTCGAGCAGCCGCCGTATTTAAACGTTGGACTGAAACAACGATTTTATTTCAGTAAGGACATCGTCTCTATCTATTTAATCTTCTGCTCATTTGATATTTTCAATTTTGAAACTCATATAAGCTTAATTCCTACCGGTATCAGATAGCAGCATAAGTGAGTTGAATGATGATGATATCGATAGTGTGTCACCCCAAAGCATTTCCTGGCGAATGTTACTTTGTCTTACGTATTACTACGCTTAACTTTTACAGCCGATCCAATAGGCTACATGAGTACTGGTTGGCGGTCAAAGATCCTTCCCGTCTAGGCGGTTTACCGTCCAGGCAATGTAGTGTTAACCACTTGCCTGCAGGCTTCTACCAAACACAGTGAAACGTAGCTGGGAGTTGAACTCTCAACCTTTGTCCTGTGAAGCGAGAACGCTGCTAACTGACCTATCGGGTCGCGCACGCCAATATTCACTTATGATAATTCACTTACACAATTCACCCATGTATTTTTCCTGCATCAACTATGATAAGGTTTTAGATTTATTAAACTACTAATCGTGTAAAGTTTCATTCTCATCGCAGCTTCATTGTATTTATTTTTGACGAAAGGTTTGTGAAATGGGAAACACTCTCATCAAATGAGCCCTTATCAAACAGAGCAGGATGAATTCAATACAACCAGGTTACATTAATCTGACCTGCATTTCCAAAGTATGAACCAAAGGAAGACAGTTTGTAGTACTCGCTCGCTCCAGCCACTTTGAAGTCATCGTACTCTGCATAGGCGTAGTTTCCGTCCCAGTCTTCCAGCTCGACTCTCAGTACGGAACGCTTTGAGGCAGTTAACATTGCGAGATTTTCATTACCTTCAAAATGCATGAAAATTAACCTTCATTGGAACAGTGTCAAATTTTGTTAGTATGAAGTTAAAGTACCAAAGTAAAAGTAGTAAAAGTAGTGTCCTGTAGTAAGATGTTTATTCTTTTTTAAAATTTAAGATCTTAAACTCGAATCCCAATTAAATGCAGACATTTAACCAGCACTACTATCGACACATGATTAGTATGATGGCTAGTATGATGTAAGTTAGCACTTTCATGGTAGTATAGTATAGGTATGTCAATACTTTTCGGATTTCAATAGGTTTCTAACGCCGTAAGGGCTGCATGCCTTGTGATCCTAAATTTGACGTCATTATTTATCATGAACTGCTTTGGTAACTTCTCAAGTGTGAAATTAAATGAGTGAAATAAACAAAGATATATTAAATATTGATGATTCATCTTTTAGTTGACGGCTACTTTAATTAGTGAATACTGATGGCTAATTGATCATTAAGGATATCTCTGGTGGATAGACCAGCAACCTGCACGTGAGATTCATCGCTAGATTTCCTACCGTCAAGTAATTCCTATCGTCAAGGAATTACTTCTTGTAAGCTTCAGGTGTCAATCTGTACTTACAAATTTCATCCGTCAAATTTCTACACGTCGACTGGATTGAAGTCATCTTAGTGATCAACCGTCGACAGTCGTCACTTGCCAAGTTGATTAAGAATAAGTTTCCTCCTAAGTAGGCCCACTAGGTTTGTTTCATAAATTGTCTGAGCTGGTTAATAAAAATTAGCTAAATATTTCAAATCGCACCAAGCCAGAATTCTCCTTTGCGGCATCCAATTCCAAATCCCTGAGCGTACTCGGTCCAATTTCTGTAGAAATTCACAGACCCGTCTTCACGACGTTGAAACACCTACAGCGATATACAATATAACGTATATATATATACATATATATATACATATATATAATGTATATGTAATATATATATATACACCGTGGACCAACAAAAAATATGTCCTTGCATTATTAGTCATAGCTACAGTAAACAGCTACCGATCACCAAAAAAATTTACGAAAACATAGTTCAAGCATTAATCATAGTAATGGAATGTCAAAGCTGGTGTTCCACGGGTCCTCCATGAGCATTAGCACACGAGCGAAGACGCTGGTGCCACTGCTGTACAGGCTCGTTGATAACGCGCTGATCAATTTCATCCAATGACTCTATGATTCTTTGACGCAGTTCATTCACATCTCGAACTTTTATCTTGTAGACCTTCTCTTGCTTAATAATTCAAAAAATTGTAGTCCACGCCGTGACGGGGTTTAAATCCCGCTATTCAAGGATCACGACGTATAGGCCGAATGAAGTTCGGTGTTTCGGTCTCCAACAGCCGCACAGTATCACGTGCTCTGCGGGCTGGTGCACTTAGTTGTCACTGAGTAGATCTAGTCCTGTCAATCTTCAGTACCAGTGCATTTAGTCCACCTAATGTCCACCCTCTTTTGGGAATATTCTCTTAGAAAGCGCTTTGTACCATAATTTTTGACTTATCCCACAAACTTTATCACAATTTATCCGCTTCAATCAGCGACATTTTGCTGGTTTATGAGACAATATCGATGGCGCTATGATGACGTCATAAAAGTATTTGCAATTCCAAACGTCTATAAATAGTGTATTGCATTCGTTTCATAAAACTCAAGCAATCATATTCACAAAATTGTGTCGATATCGGTGGCCATTTGATCGATTTATGGCTAAACTACAAGGACTTGGACATGTTTTTTATTGGCCCACGTTGTATATATGAAGTTTATTCGCATAAATCAGAGTGTTCAAGAAACAAAACAAACAATACACAGAAATAATAAATAAGAAACGAACAAGCATAAAAAAATACAGAAAACATTGTATCCTAAGTATAACACACAAACTCGACATCTTATACAACCAAAGTCAAATCATATAGATTAGTATGCACTAATAAATGCATAATGCTCTGTAAATGCAAATTTACAAACAACATCAAAATAGAGTCAATGAGAAAAAGACTAAGTAGGCCTAAGTACATGGCTAACTAAACAATACTTTTCAAAATGCGGGAGGTGAACATTTAGATACATATAGCGTTCAATATACAGCAGCAAGCAACAGTTGAATCCAATATTAGCCAATTAAAATGAGTAGAAATTAAATGACCTCATCATAAGGGAAATCAATATCCATAATATAGCTAATACTGTGATATAGTTTAATACAATTCGCCAGATGGCGCTAGTCAATTAACATAAATTCTATTGACAGCTGCTTTTAAACTCTAAATAGATACTAATTCTAATTTTTCCAACAGTTGAACAGTTCCATGAATATTAACTTTACATTTTGTTATTAATGTTTGGAACTCATTATTATTAATAAATATCCTAATATGTATTTAATTCGCATTAAACAGATACAAGTAACATTATTATTATTATTGATTATGCTTCTAAATTGAGCATCAGTTGAGTGAATTACAAGGTTACTGATCTACTGTTAATCGATTTTAAGGTGAAAATGAATTAATGTTAAAATGCTGATCTTTTCAATTTAAGCTTTCTTTTTCCTTTAAATTTATTTTAGATATTGTTCATTTGTTAATGTGTATATATTTTTGTAATATCTTTTTACATGTTTAGAAAGCCTCGACTGAGCTGTTGGAAAAGGAGTCGGGTAGACTCGCTGAGTGCAGTGTGAAACAGCTTGACCTCCAAGCACTTGATTCGTTACGTATTAACCACGAGGTAAGCAATAGCTCTTGAGTATTGTTGCAGGCATATGATTCATACATATTAGCTTTAGTTATCAATGCAATAAATGTTTAACGTTGCGATTTAACCATTTGCGGTTGAGTAGGCCTATAATTGTTGAAGGTGTTTTACTCGTTGCGTATTAACCATGAGGTAGCCATGTTCTAATTGTTGAGTAGAATTGTTGCACGAGTTCAACTTGCTACAGATTAGCAGGCATCATGGATAGAAGTGTTTATAATTATTTAATGCTTACATTTGCTAGCGTGTAGTATTTACTATCCTGCAGGGATCTGTGGATGTCACAATTTTCAGTGTATACTGATGATTTTTTGTTTAGTTTAAAATAGAAGTCTTCAATGAATGAATATTTACGTGAGCTGTGAACGAGATGTTTTCATGCTTGTTGCAATTAAAGTTACTAGGGTAACTGAGTAATCATTTGTTTATATGAGTCTGTTTATAGAAATTGGCATGTGATTTATCATTGCTTTGACTTTAACAGTGTGTGGTAAGCATTATAATCTTCATCATTACCATCATCATCATCGTCATCATCATCACCACCAAGAACATTTGCATCAGTTATTCCTTGTCAGAAAAAGAATTCTAACTATCTGAAGAGAAATAATTTTTTTGTGTTATCAACGTGTTTGAGAGGTACCTTTCTGCAAAAGAATTAAAGTTGGCACATATTAATTGTGCAGTTTATGTGTTAGAGACTTAACAGTAAAATTGTCCTCTCTGTTGTGATTAGTTGTACTGTTAATGCAGAAATAAACATTATAGCTTGCCTGCATTTCATCTAATGGACTGTCCTGTGCCATCATAGGGACTGATACTGAAAAAATTCTACCAGCATCCAGTTTGCATACCATTTGTTAGCATACCATTAGTAATGCATAATGTAATTAGTAATGCGTAATAATGTAATTATAATGCATAATAGTGTAATTAGTAATTAGCAATGCATATCATTAGTAAGCCTAATATTATTGTTTGAGAAGGAATTAAACAGAAGCCACTGTTGAATTATGCGATTGGAATAATTTAGATAAATTACTACCGTAGTGTACAAGTGTACATATATATTACTAGTGTGCATTTAGATATACAACTTGTGTAAAGTGGTGCATTCCATGTCTCTTTGATGCTCTACTCAAGTTGATGAGCATGCCATCGATTGAGTGTAAAATCTAGTCATTACTTGGGCTTGAACTTATGTGTCTTCCTGTGATTAGATGTTACTTTTCTTACTTATTGTGTATTGTATACTGATTTACACGTTATTTACTTGCAGTTTGAGAAAGTGTTACCATGCTATATCAAATATCTATCGTCCAATCAGCACGCGAGCTGGGCGTGGTCTGGATTAGCTTCCGTCTATCAGTCTCTACAGCTTAAGACCTCTGCACTCACTTGCTGGAAACAAGCGGCAAAACTTGATGGCCACGTCTCGTCCTTTCCGCGTGGATGGCATTTCCTCGGCCCGTTTGGTATCGGTAAGTCGGAGGTGGACGGAGACCCGGTGGAGAAGTTCGGTAGAATCGGTAATATTTCGAGAACACGTTTTCAGAAAAAGTTCCGGCTTTATTCAGAACTTTCTAAGGCTGGAGAAATCGGCTGGTCTCATTATGCTGCTGGAAGCAAGACTGACTACGTGAGGGTTAATCCGGAAGGAATTGATTGGGGAGATTTGGTGAACTCGCTTGGGTCGTTGGGAATCACAGAGTGGCAAGGGTGGCTTGCGTCAGAGTTTGCTGTGAACAGTGAGGCGCAGGGCAAGAACGTTGTGCTGAAGTGTCTGGGTGTTCATACAGTGTACGTGGATGGGATCCCAGTCGTAGGTGACGTCTACCGAAGGGATCAGTTCAGATTTGCTGTCAGCTCATCGAGAGCAGTGTATCAGGTTTGATGAACTGTATCCATTTAATAAAAGTGTACATGTGTTATTGTATATTCAAATATTTAAAATTGACTGTTCAGTTGTAATTTCAAATAAATATTCAACAGTATGTTGTCTGATATAAACAATATTTGCAATGACTGTGAAGTGTTCAAAATATAGCATTTATTGGGTATGCCACCGATCTGCAAGATGGATAAGATGTCAGTGCTGGTGATTTCCCTTTAATCAGACGTCAAAAATGGCTTACTAACGTTATTATGGAATAAATGGCTTTAAATAGGATATGCATTATGCTCACATACTATATAGGTATAATTTATCTAGTGAATGGCCCAACTAGAATGTTGTTTGGAGTGCTGTTGTAAATCTAGAGTGCATAAAATGCAAAGTTGCCATCTCGCATGCGAATGGAAGCATGCCGAGAATCCAGGATGTTTGGTCGACGTAGCTTTCCTCTAGACCATGTGACTTTCAATTTTTCATGGTTAGGTTTTGTTCAGGTTGAGCGAAACTTTTCAATGCATTTCTCATCAAGTATATTTTCTTATCTGTTTAATGTTCAATCTTATGTAATTTAATGGATGCTTTAATATGGCTTTTGAACCTATGTCTAATGAACGTTTTAGAGAGTGATTTTAAATTGCGTGACATATTTATGTCAAATGATGTGACATATTTAACTTGTGTGGTTATTATTCTTCTGCAGGTTTACATTCGGGCCAGATCCAAAGGACCTCTCGCCTTTCGCTGCGATGTTGAATCGGTCTCCGATGCCTTTGAAGTTCTCATGCCTTCGTTCCTTCCTGATCTTTATGATGGAAGAATATTTTCAAACTATTTTCAACTTCCTGTTTCAAATCTCATGTCCAACAAGAAGCTGAAGAACATCAAAGTCGCGATCAATGAGCAGCCCGATGCTGTGAGGTTAAAGGTCACATCTCTCGATAGAATCTCTTCCGTTCAACCCGGTCAGACGCGGAACATCATCTGCCAGTTGAAGTCAGAGACCGAGTACGTTAGTGAGCTGTGTGAGAGCGTGTACGTCAAATTGAAGGTCGCGACTTCCGAGGGAACGATCCTGTTCGGTTTAACGTTCGGATGTAGGAAGGCGATGGAATCTTTTATCTTCACGTTTCTGGATGCCGACGGTTCTCTTCAACATGGTGCCGCCATACGACCATTGGAGGATTGCGAGAGCGGTGGTAATATGATTAAGATGTTGCTTTTTAGTACTTCTTAAATTTAAGTTCTAAGGATCTTGAGTCGCAAATTGTTTAGTCTGTGAAACTTTTGCTGTTCAATTTTTGTTGTTTTGTTGCTTGAGTGCACCATCCTTTACAAAGTATTGTGTGTTTAAACACTATTGACATATCAAAGGTACGATGTAGCCCCCCGGTGCTGACGTGCCAATACAAACAGAACAAACAAACAAATTTTTATTGTTAGCCTATATGCAATTGTAATATGTTCTGTAATATGAAACCATAGATCTTCGTCCACCCACCTGTGCTCATCTGGCCTAAAGGATTGGTTGTAAAAGCCAAGCATAGTAATACATAAAACAAATACTAATCGCCCGGACCATACAGAACACTGCTTCGTACAGAACACTGTCATCTGTGCTTATGTATTAGGTGCTGATAATCGACTGCATTTTAAGCCTTTACTGAGTTCTTCTAAATATCATGTGAGTTCTTTCAGAAATACTTTTAATTGTAGACCTGCAAAGTTATTTTACGACTGGAATTGTTGTGTTGAAGTCTGTCCGGTCGTGTTAACTCTGCATGGCACTACTGTGCCGGCGCGCAATCAAGCCGACAGTTACAAGCGCATGGTGAATAATGAGTTTGTGTTTGGTGTCGAGAAAGCTTGGGTCGTTGCTCCAACAAGGTGAGGAACTTGTTCACGACTGAGTGATGTCATCTTCCTTCTCTTTAAGATTCAAATCTCCTCGGATCTTCTCTCTGCTATATCGTGATTTCTCTGCTGATTGCAATCTCATGTTTATATTGCAGTATGTTACAGACAAGATTTATATTTTCATAAAAAGGATTTGAGAAATTGTAAATGTTATTGTAAATGTTATTGTTGATTGTTATTGTAAATGTTATTGTAAATGTTATTGTTGATTTGAGAAATTGTAAATGTTATCACTTAACTTTAAATTGTTTGATATTTATAACATTGATGTAACTGTCAGAAAGATTGCATAGTTTTAAACTGTGTTGAGGACGATAGTTGGAAGCAAATGTTATTAGCTTGAAATTTCTGTGCAAAAAACCTACTTATATTCACAGTTCAATTACAGTGAGAATTACTACTTATATTACAGTTCAATTGTATGTAGAGTTCGAGAGGCTAATTGGTTAATTGATCATCATAGTTTTATTCCTTTTGTTTTAAGTAAATTTGAAGAGTGCTGATATTTCCAAGTTACTTGCTAATAACAAGTATATTATGTGATTATAACTAATGACTCTCTTGTTCTATACAGATATCGGTATTGTTTACCTACTGGTGGACCTTTATTTGTATCATTATTTATCACTGGTGATGTACTGTATTGTGTGTAGACATGGGGCTCACAACTGGGAGGGGCCAGGAGCTCTGACAGCCCTACAGGCCCTGCATGAATTTGCTGCACTCACGGAATCACACAGTTGGGTGACTAGGAAAGCGTCGGCTGATTTCGTCATATTTGCAGGTTTGATATCGATATACTTGTTGATATGTTAATGTTTGATGCCAGTGGCATCTTTTTATTAGATGAAAAATATGTGGGATCTATATTATGTGTAATTTAAAGGAATGAAATGGTTCGTGAATGATTCTGAGTGTGCTGCTGTAAATCAGTTAAATCAGTAATATAATCATGCTTGAAATGTATTTATTTAATTGTATGAAAGCATTCAGTAAAACATACTGGAAAAAATATAAATACAGAGAAGAATGCAGAGAACCGTGTAGAGAAGCATGTAGAGAATTACGTGAGAAAAATTTAGAGAAATGTTTAGAGAAATATAAAAGAGAAACCTGTAAATAAATGTGTAGAGGAAAATTAGTAGACGAACTTAAACATAACATAGAATGATGTAAGACGAAGACAATACTGATGTGGAACCATGTTGCCCCGTGCGCTGCATCTGTAAGATAGTAGGGTCATGGTTGTACGTTAGGCATGAAAGGTAACATTTTTTATTTTGAGCAAAATAAATCAGTTCTGTTGCTAATATGAAGGTCATTCGATGGGAGGTCACGGAGCTTGGCACTTGGCGACCCACTTCCCGGACATGGCTGTTGCTGTCGTGTCTCTGGCGGGGTGGATCAAGAAAGAAGAGTATGGAGATAGCAATCTCTTCTTCAGGTTATAGCATGTCTTTTATGTTTCCATATAGATACTCTATTTTTAAATTCTATTCATTAACTCTATATTTAGTACATTCTGTTTTAATTTTTACTTGTTAATTTTCTATGTAGCGTATTAAAAAAGTTTTGTCCGATTTTGCAATTGGTCTTGAATCTGTACTAAACATGATTAAAGGCAGACAACAAACTTTTATTTGAAATGAACCTCACACCAATGATTGATTTTTTGTGGTACAGAAGTGGTAATATATAATATTTATGCAGACAATGAGAATGTATGTATGTATGTATGTATGTAAGATGCACTTCTAACGCACCATGCGTTGTTAAGGTAGAAACCCCACAAAATCGTAGGTGCGGGAATATGTGATTCATAGCCTGCGCATGCTCTGCAATAGCAATAGCGGTAATACTGCAATAGCTGTAGCAGGCACATGTAATCAGTTACCTTATTGTGCGCAAGAATTTTAAAAAGTCAATTATTTAACAATGTCGAGTGTGATATACTGCCTGCTTACACTTTAGCGTTCATTAATAGATGCAAGTTTATATTTGCCTGCATAAGTTGTATAATTTAAACTTGTATAATTTTCTGTGACGATAATTGCAGGCACGACATTGCGACTAGCCACGTTGAACCTCGTGTGAAGTCGGTTCTTGAGAGCTGCATTGCTGAGAATGATGCCGACAGACTTGTGTCCAACCTGAAAGTAGGTTTGTACTGTTTGTAACTCAACTTCTTGCGGCTTATCTTAGTATCTCAGATATCTTCGAAAGTTCCGTAGTATTCAGAAATACTTTGACTCGCTCGTATATTTTGTATTTAACTGATGATTGTGTGATCAAAAATAGCTGTGGCAGGGTTAAGGGGGCTCATGATAATTTTATTGGAAATTGTGTATTGTGATCCATAATCAATTGAGCTAAACTTTCCGGTTGTAACTTAGCTATGCTCAGTCGATTCATCTAAGGATTGTAAGGAATTTTTGTGCAGCCTTCAAAAACAATTTGTGTAGTTAGTGCAAAGCATTGTGACAGGGTGTCAGTATAAAATGGTGTCCCAGTAGAGATCAGGTTTGTGACAGGGTGTCCCTGTATTGGTGAGATCTGTGACATGGTGTCCCAGAGTGATGAGATCTATTGCGTGTACCCGGTGTACCATTAATGATTAGATTTGTCATGTGTACAGGGTGACTCAGTAATTATGAGATCTGTCATGTGTACAGCGTGTCCCAGTAATGATGAGATCTGTCATATGTACAGCGTGTCCCAGTAATGATGAGATCTGTCATGTGTACAGCGTGTCCCAGTAATGATGAGATCTGTCATGTGTACAGGGTGTACCAGTAATTATGAGATCTGTCATGTGTACAGCGTGTCCCAGTAATTATGAGATCTGTCATATGTACAGCGTGTCCCAGTAATGATGAGATGTCATGTGTACAGCGTGTCCCAGTGATGCTGAGATCTGTCGTGTATACAGCGTGTCCCAGTAATTATGAGATGTTTTAGTGTACAAGGTGTGCCCATAATGATGAGATTTATTGTGTGTACAATGTGACCCAGTAATGATGAGATCTGTCATGTATACAGGGTGTCCCAGTAATGATGAGAATTGGGCTGAATGATCGTACCATTCATCCATATTTCACTCGCAGGATGTATCGGCTACTAAAGGAATCGAACATCGATGTCACATACGTTGAGTTGGCAGGAAAAGAGCACTGGTGGTGGGACACAAAGTAGGTCGACAGGACACTGTTTTATTTCTGTAAATGTTGTATTTGATTCTATTTATTAAGCACGTTTAATTGTTGCATCACTTTTATGTCTAATTTAGGTGCTGTTATGCTGTATTATTATGATATATGCTGAGAATGACCATTCTGTACCAGTAAAATCTTCAGTGCTCTGTGTCCTAAGCTTAAACTACTTCAAATGCATCTATAATCTTTCTGACACATTCAGTATTATGTTTGTTAGCTGACTGATATTTATTTAGTTATCTGTTTAATTAATGTACATATTGTTATTTGATAAGTTCAGGTGTTATATACAAGTTTGAAAGTTATCTGGTCAACGAGTTTTACGTAACTAAGATGCATACGCTTATACAGGGAGACTAATGACGGAGGGTGCGTGAACGATGAGCAGCTGAGAAAATTCACCAATCAGCAAGCTTCGTTGAAGCTACCAACCGTCTCATTGGACAATCAGATGCAGTGTACCAAGGACGACATGAGTTGTGAAGCGGGTTCTAGTCAGTCGTTTTACTCTGATAGCGTTGATGTGTTCTTTACGTACACGGTCATGAACCCGGCGTTCTCCGGCCCCATGAGAGGGATCAGGGTTGTTGTGCAGGATGTACCGATGCAACGCAGTCTTGTCAAAGTAGGTCACGATCTAGGTACATATTGTGAAAGTAGGTCACGATCTATGTAGATACGTGTCATGCACTTAGATTGTATGATTATAAATGCAGATTCTATATTTAATTCTTGTGAAAATGGGTCATGTATGTAGGTCATGTGCATCGATCTTGTCAAATAAGGTCGCGTTTCAAGGTCGTGTATTTTGATATTTTTTTAATTTGGTTGTTTAGATGTTGTAAAAGTAGGTCATGTATTTTGAGTATGAATTGTACTGTTCAGTGTGGAGGAATATTTATGCCACTGAATATAAAGCAGCTGTGTAATAGGTACAAATTGGAGTTCAAATTAAATATAGGAATATAATTGAATAAATTGTTAATATTTTCTAGCTTGATTTTAGAGTATGAATAATTGAAACGCTTGTTATTCAGTTTCCATTTCACAAGAAAATGCATTTTTGCCAAAATAGCAAATGACAATTTTAATTTGTTATTTATTTATTTGTTTGAAATGGGCTATTAACAGATCTCTTATATAGATTATACCAATGCACATTGCATTTGAGGATCAATGTGAGCTTGCTTGACTGTTCATTATGTGCTAGACATTGTAATGTGATTGGTGATGTTAGGTACATGTGAGTTCGGACAAGGCAGATCTGTCGACTAGCAATGTCAGGATGTTGGAGATTCAGACGTCAAAGCTGCGTGGCATTGCCTGGCAGCAGAAACAGCTGAAGGTAAGAGCAGTAGCAGCTGCAGGTAAGAGCTAGAAGCAGCTGTAGGTAAGAGCTAGAAGCAGCTGCAGGTAAGAGCTAGAAGCAGCTGCAGTTGAGAGCAGTAGCAGCTGCAGGTAAGAGCTAGAAGCAGCTGCAGGTAAGAGCTAGAAACAGCTGCAGTTGAGAGCTGGAAGCAACTGCAGGTAAGAGCCGGACAGCAGTAACAGCTGAAGAGCTATTCAGCATTAGTGGCTGAAAGTGAGAGCTAAAAGCAGCTAAAGTTAAGAGATGGGCCTCAGTACCAGCTGCAGGTAAGAGCAGTAGCAGCTGCATGTGAGAGCAGTAGCAGCTGCAGGTAATAGCAGTAGCAGCTGCAGGTAAGAGCAGTAGCAGCTGCAGGTAAGAGCAGTAGCAACTGCAGGTAAGAGCAGTAGCAGCTGCAGGTAAGAGCAGTAGCAGCTGCAGGTAAGAGCATAGCAGCTGCAGGTAAGAGCTAGGCATCAAAACTTGGCAGTCTTCTCTGTGATTTTAATAAAAGTTTATGTATTTATTAACAAACGAATTGTTCGTTGCATTGCAGTAGCCGTATGCTGTTGTGTGATAGATGTTTATTTTAGCAGTTGCCTATTGTTTACACATTTGTTTGTAGCAGCTGTTTGCTGTGTTCACAGCTGTGTTGTAGCAGCTGTTTGCTGTATCCACGGCTGTGTTGTAGCAGCTGTTGCTGTGTTTACAGTTTTGTTTGTAGCAGCTGTTGCTGTGTTGTAGCAGCTGTTGGCTATGTTGACAGCTGTATTGTAGCAGCTGCTTGTTGTGTTCGCAGCTGTGTTGTAGCAGCTGTTTGCTGTATTCACAGCTGTGTTGTAGCAGCTGTTTGTTATGTTCACAGCTGTGTTGTAGCAGCTGCTTGTTGTATTCACAGCTGTGTTGTAGCAGCTGCTTGTTATATTCACAGCTGTGTTGTAGCAGCTGTTTGATGTTGTGTAGATAGATGGACAGGTGTTGGAGAGTCATGAGACAAATGTTGCATCAGCTCTTTGCCTTTGTAAAGACTATTCATCGAGTAAGTTATTAAATATTCTATTGAATTTTTTATTTTTGCTTCCGCTACTGAGTTCCCAGGGGATTTATTATTAATAAAATTGGAATTTTTTTATCCTGGTAAGTTATTGAATACTCTTTTTATTATTATTATTATGATTATTTTTAATAATTACTAACATTTACTATCTATTGTTACTTATTTTACTTTTACAAATGGTGTCATAAATTTTGCCTGCAAATCATTGTCACCAATTCTAGTGTACCTGGAGTCGACCTTGTTCCTATACAAGTTTCTGCCATCCAAAACTGTGCTGAGCCTTGGAAAACTCAAGGTCCAGTTTTTTTCTGACATTGACTGTCCATCTTCGCGTGTCTGCCGTTGTGACATTTCCTTCAACTTCCATATTTAGATGTTTTTTTCCCATTAATACTTGTGTTTCTCATCTGTATAATATCCATGATACCTGTTTGATCAATGCTTGCTATTATAAGTTGTCACAAATTATTAGAAATAAATATTATTTTATTTTATTGATAAGAATAATGGTGACTTGTTCACATAAATATTTTCACTTCAAACTATTTGTCTAATGTATTGTAGTACGAAATTATTATGCAATAATCTCTTATTTGCACTTTACATTGGTAGAAGACTGTGGCATTTTCAACATCATTGTAATTTTGATTTCACTGAAAGAAAATTCTTTAAATATTCATTTTAATTTTTATTAGTTTTAATGTAACTTCTAATTTTTATTCAGTTTCAGGCTGGTATATTATTAGTATGATAGATTCCGCTCCTTGTTGTTTGTTGTTGTGTGATAATTTGTCTATTATTATGTGAACTTGTCTAGGCTCGTGGTCAAGCTGTGATATGTGCAACAATCCTGAAGCCCATGGGATCAGGGGTCCTGCAACAATCGGTCCAGCCCGACGCATTGCTGAGCACAAATTTCTCATTGTTACAGGTTAATGATGTTTGAGATGAATTAACAGACGATTACACCAGTGATTTTATATTCCTTAAGATTTGTTCACATTGCTTATATTATTTTTGACTGGAGAGTTATGACGATGCTGTGCGCTTTGTATGTGCTAGTTAATTCTAGTCGTACACTAGTTTTTAGATTAGGCCCTATCTTATAGCAGCATCTAATTTTTGTTAGAATATTGTAGAGCTATAATTGTACTATTAAAATATTTCAGATATTTTCTTTGTATTTGTAAAGATGTGGTAACTTTTGGTGTGTTCAGAATGTTGTTATATCAAAGATGAAACTATTATCCATGTGGATTCTTTATCTAGCGCAATAAGGCTATGTGCGATTAATTTAACAGCAAATCCTCTAAGATATATTTGTTATGAAGTCTAATCGTGACTTGTTAATTATTGCTGAGATATTCATTGAGTTGTTCATTATCAGCATAGATTTCACTCTGCCTTCATATAGGTCAGGTTAGGACTTCGCATTCACTGAGTTGCTTACTGTCTTTTATACTTGTCCGATATGTTGCAGAGTTGTATCCAGTTGTCATGGTTATGCTTCACTGTGTCCCACTACACTGTGTCCCACTACACTGTGTCACACTTCACTGTGTCCCACTACACTGTGCCACACTACACTGTGTCCCACTACACTGTGTCACACTTCACTGTGTCCCACTACACTGTGTCACACTTCACTTTGTCCCACTACACTGTGTCCCACTACAATGTGTCACACTACACTGTGTCCCACTACATTGTGTCCCACTACTTTGTGTCCCACTACACTGTGTCCCACTACAATGTGTCACACTACATTGTGTCCCACTACACTGTGTCCCACTACACTGTGTCACTCTACACTGTGTCCCACTACATTGTGTCACACTACACTGTGTCACTCGACTGTGTCACACTACACTGTGTCCCACTACACTGTGCCACACTACACTGTGTCACACTATACTGTGTCCCACTACACTGTGTCCCACTACACTGTGTCCCACTACAATGTGTCCCACTACAATGTGTCCCACGGGGGGTAGTCAAAACGTCGACAAACCATAACGTCGACAGTCAAAACGTCGACAAACCAAAACGTCGACAAACCAAAACGTCGACAAACCAAAACGGTGACAAACCAAAACGGTGACAAAAAGTTTGAACCATATTGAACTATGTGAACTCATACTGTAAGTGAATATATAATTGTTGATTATTCAAAATAGCTGTTAAAACTTAGTAGCAATAGTATTTTACTGACACCAGCTGTGCTTTGTGTATAGTATACTAAATACTTGCGCTATGTAGAATATAATTATCGAATTTGTTAACGTTAAACTAGTGCTTAACGGGCGAGGCGCAATAGACTGGCTTTGTATTAGCTGAGATGCGCAGCGAGTTACGATCAAAAACTTTCAGCGTCATACAAAGATTGTAGAAGTAAAGCGTTAAATGCCCTTGAGCAGATATGCGGTTTTTTTGTCGGCAATTATAATGCCAGCACGACTTGTAATAATTGTAGTAATTGGCTTGATTGTTAGAAGCCTTACAATGGTGCTAAAAGTAATAAAAAAATTTTGTGTAATCCACTTTGAAGAATAATTCTGAGTCGATCGTTACTGAGTGATCGATAATACAATACAGCGCAGAATCGAGAACATTTACTGAGATTCAAGATCACAGAATTCAAATGAAATCGAGAATAAATATCGACGAGTAGGCCTACAAATCAAATATCTTTCATGTGAACATGGAAGATATATGGATTAGTATATTTGACTTTCTGTAGTTCATGTCTGGAAATTCTGGGTAGTACAAATGTGTTTCGATTAAGAAAATTTGTTTCGATTGAGAAAGCTATAAGTATGTTTGGGAAAATTAATAGTCGTCGGAATCGTATACGTACTCCGTGTACCTTATGTCAAAATGAATGCGAGTTCACATCGCTAGTTTGCAAAGAATATCACAAAGCTTTCGCTTTGCGTCGGCACGTCGACCGCAAATTTTGTAGTTTTCACGCAACAAAAAACAGGAATATTTAAATATCCGAATTGTGTCACCGCCAAGGGATGTTTCAACTA
>JAQFYQ010000525.1:0-16666 GCA_034694885.1 Buchholzia appendiculata | reverse complement strand
ATATATATATATACATATATATATATATATATATATACATTATATAATTATATTAAGAACGAGAGATAGCATTGCCAGCAGTATCTTACTCTTTGTTACGCTGCCGGAAGTACTTTTCCCTCTGACGAGTGGGCACGTGACTGGCCAGCTCTAATGCTTTGCTGACTCGCAGCAATAGCTCGTAGTTGTCTCTGCCGTGAACCTGACAACACGCAGTAGCATCCTCCTACTGTACCTAGTAGTACTTTATTATAATATGCGTATTTTAATGAATGCATAACAAAATAATACATGTATAATGCAGTGTGAATACCAGGAACAGTATACAGGCCTGTGCGTGGCTAACGCTGAACAAGTACGGTAGCGATAACCAAGTAGCGTTCAGTTCAAACTGGTCAAATTTTGCTTCTCAAGCATGGGAGTGATATGAGCCATAAAAATTACAGGAACTAATGAAGAATTGAGCTTTGCAGACTGAGGCAAAGTTCAGAAGGCACCTAGGCTGACCTGAAGTGTGTAGACTAAAACTTGGCAACTGAATACCGATTTCAAAGGCTTTCAATTCACCCGATGAACAATAGTACAGAGTCAAAGCAAGCAGATTTAGCGCCGAACAACATTCCATGACAGTATAATGAAATATTGACAATTGACATATTACCACACATATTGCCAGGTTGACAATTAAGTTTAAATAATCTGGAAGATGGAAATTGTAAGACTGATTTGTTTGCAATGTCCGGATAACCTGATATCACACAAATTAGTATGTAAACACCTACAGGTATAATATTTAATTTATGAACATCGAATAGAATATATGCAATCAAATGGTTTATTGTATGAAATTCATATGCAGAATGAGAAATTAGACTTCGACGGACAAGAAAGATATAGGATCAGAAATTAATACCAGAACGTAACAATGATATCGATGATAATGTAAGACACTTCTTATGAATGAAATGGTTCAGCAAGCATTTAGTAATGATCCATAAAAATATCAATCTGCCCGGACGTTCGCATAATAAATTAGCACATAGTGAAATATATTAACTCCCTACAATAACTGATGCTGTCATTTTGCTTTCTATGCAAATTGCATCAAAGATTAAAATTGAAAACCAAAAGAAACTTTTTCGCTACAAATATGCTTTTGAAAACCATAATGTGCAAGGTCAAATTACCACAAGGCGCATGGATCAAAAATAAAACAGAAAAGGACGAAAAAAGTAAAATGTAAGTAATTTCAGCAATAAATAAATCAAATAGTTGAACAGCAGCAACTCTGAGATAAAAAGCAGTCTAAGTGTAAAATCATTCCAAATTTGAAAGTAAGAAATGCCCCAAAATATAATAATCTCACGGCTAGAGTGTATAAATCCTGCTCTCTCTCCTCGCAGCTCTCCTCATTGGCTGAATCTGCCGCCGCTGCCTCAGCCAATCGACGTCGTTTTATGACTTTGAGCCACGCCCCGTGGGCGTATCTTTTCGCTGCTCGCCTCGATGATTGGACGTTCAAAATATCCGGATATTCGTTGCTATGCGACGCAACTCAATCTCCGCCCCCTGCCTCTTCGTCCATTCGTCGGTCTCGTCCCGGGCAGGCGCAGATTCTAACCTGGAAACAATCCAACGAATCATGTGCAAGCTGTTGTGGACCTATGACCTAGTACTAGTAGAGTAATAGTGGAAGGGGAGGGGGCAGGGAAATGCGGATGAATGATAAAAAATGAAAAATTCAGATCCCTAAGCACTTTAGTCGATACGGTAACTGAGAAATTTTTACAATTTATTTACAGCGAAGATTTGCGATAAGAATACTTCCAAGTTTGGCCTAGGGAATGGGAGGTGATGACAAGGAATGGCAGCAGAGGGAGGGAGAGGAGGGGAGGGGATTGGAGGGAGGGGGGCGTTTCTTCACTATTGGTACTCTCAACCATGTTAGCACGAGCAGACTATTCCATATAGACGTTAAACTTAGTAAATTACACAGTGATGTAGTCAAGGCATCAAGGCTAAGGAAAAGCCAAGGCATACATTTTCAAGGCCAAGGCAAGGCAAGGCATTTGGAAAATTGGTCAAGCCAAGGCAAGGCAGTAAAGTGCGCAAGGCAGCATTCAAGGCAGGAAATTATACAGTCAAGTCAGTATTTAGCATGGTCAAGGCATTTTTTCCTAGGCAAGGCAAGGCATTTGGGAAAATGGGCCAAGGCAAGGCAAGGCAGTAAAGTGCATCAAGGCAGCCTTGAGGAAAGGCATCAAGGCCATGGACTACAACAATGAAATTACCATTAGTAATTGATATCATCAATAATAAATTAATTAATTTGTGTATTAATTCAAATGCCTCTATAAGAGCACAGTAACTGTTGCGAGTCAGTTGTTGGATCTTGCTTGATGATGCATAGTGCTGCATAATATTAATACATTTATTCGGAATACTTCATGCCCACAGATATTGGCATAGATCTGATTCATGCACATTTCTTTGTAGCACAGTACTTGTAGCCTATAGTGTATAATATACTACATCACCTCGCACTTTAAAAAGCGCTATGCCTGCAACGAAACTCAGCTTAATGTAGGTTGTTATAGACATGACATTTCTATTTTACATCGATGTGTGCGTGCGTGGTGTCTCCTAGATCCGGAAGAGGCGACGGTGGGTAATGCTCCGAAGCCTATAGTCTCTCTTCAAGAACGTTTACCTGCAACTGTAAGTGTTCGGAAATTATGGAACAATTTCTGAAGCCAGAATATTAGGATGTCCAGCACGACTTTCAAAATATTTGGAACTGTAGGTTCCTCTCCCCACCGGTTTCTTAAGCCGGACGCTTTGACAAGGCTTTCCTTCAAGCCACGACCCCCTACTCCTTAGTTGCAGCTAGTTCTCAAGCTAATCCTAGCTTATTTTGAAAAAAGCAAAAATTCAAAATTCAACCCTCCAGCTTAGAGTAGGGTCAGTAGGGTTTGGCTAGGGTTGGAGGTAGGGTAGGGTTGGAGGTAGGGTTGGGTTAGGGCTAGATTCTCACGAATAGGGTTTAGGATTAGCTTGGGAACTAGCTATAAGTCTACTCCTTCGGGACCTCTGAATCCTGGTCCCGTTCCCAGACTTGGGACTGGGCGCAGCAGGTCTCACCATGAGTGCGGACTCTTGGTAGCAGAAGCCTGCCACGGCGGAGACAATCAAAATACAGTTTGACGAGTGTTTTAAATAATGTCCATTCGGCGGAAAAAAGGTGTCCCAGCTTTGCTTATGTGTATACATTTTGCAATAGTCATGTAAATCCGGGCTCTTGTTTTAATGTCCGGTCATTATATTAAGCTCCAACTGTTGCTGAATCACAGATTTCTTAGTGA
The DNA here is from genome assembly GCA_034694885.1 of Buchholzia appendiculata. Taxonomy (NCBI): domain Eukaryota; kingdom Metazoa; phylum Annelida; class Clitellata; order Enchytraeida; family Enchytraeidae; genus Buchholzia; species Buchholzia appendiculata. Next base: position 13,304 of record JAQFYQ010000525.1, on the reverse strand, counting down.
GGGTATTTATGCGCGAGATTAAAATCGAGCTGTTAAATTGAAATTCATCTTTTCTAGCTGCGATTTTATAGGTGAGATTGAAATACTGGTTACAGAAGCTTCTTATTTAAAATGAGCTGTATCGAAATAAATGTGACTTGTATGCGCATATGGTATGGCAATAAATGTAACCAGTATAGCCTTCGTGTTTTAGAACCTCGCGACTCTCCTCACTGTTAAAGAGTTCGGCCTAAGAAACCGGTGGGGAGGGGAGGAACAGTTCCTCCATAATTCTGCAATCTACATTTCAAATGTTTTGAAGTCAGGTTATTCATTCCTCTAGGAAGTTTTTCAAGGCGATTTACAAAGTAATAAGCATTCTACTTGTCAGGTGAGGGAATGGAGTGTTGTAACGGTGTTAGACAATTATTATAAGATAGAAAAGTAAAGAGAATGAGAATCGTCGCAGACCTCGACGGCTTGTCTGCCGTAGACGTGCTGCCCAGCTTCGAGGCTGAATATGACTTGAACTGGGCGCCGACCCAGACCACCCACGCAAGAGCTGAAGCACATAAACTGATAGAGGTTCGTTACCCAGTCAGCGCCCGCTGTACACACAACACACAAACACACAGACGTTAGCAGAGTCCAGCAAGTTGAAACTACAACAGCATGTGGACAACAGTTGCAACACCAACGTTGCCTAATTCTCGTGCAGCATGCTTATTAGATTCATGTTCAGTTTTAGTTTTAGTTTTAGTTTTAGTTTATATTCTTCACCAGGCATCAGTCATATATTTTTTTCCTGTTTGGCGAATTAGATTAAATAACAAAGAAGTTCGCCAAGTGATCTTAGCTCATCAAGTGGCTACTTTGGGATAATGTTATATTTGTTCAGGCGTTTAGGACCAACAAAAGAATCGCAGTTACAACGAATAGAACCATAACAATCATTGCCACTTACGTTACACTTTCTAGGACAGTGATTCTTAAAATCGTCAAAATAGTATCACAAAACAAAAGCTAGAAAAGCAGAAAAAAAATTACTCAACTGAAAAGTGTTGCAACAACAATCGCCAAGTCATATTTAACCTTGCTTTCTATAAAACAAGTAAGTACCGATAACTTAAAGATAATTAGAATAACTTTATAAGCAAGTAGAGGGTACAATAGCCATCGAAAGTTAGCTATCACATGTTTCTCAACACCTGGTTTAAGTTTCACTTCCAATTATCTAATAAGTTCACCCGAATCCGTCCTAGTACAAGCACTTTCAAATATGATTTAATGTCACGACTTCGGTTCTGAACATGTGAAGAAACAAAAAGAAGCCAAAGAAAATGGATGAATATGTTACCAAGGCTTTAGTATACCGCAGACTACTATTTCTCTTATTCAGGTCCTTGACAAACCATGATACAGACTGTATCGCTTTGACACAGGATAGGGTTGGCTTATTTTTGATCCAGACGGGATCTTTTTGAGCCAAGCAGGAGAAATTTCCCTTGCATCCTGTCTTTAGGAAGGGGTCATGGTCCACGCTACTATTAGCTTGAAGTATTAATTGTCAAAAAATGCTTCACCTTAGAGGTCGTTTCAAACAATAAGTACTATAAATTCAAACAATTTATTATTTAATTATAATCAAAGCCAGTATAGTTAAAATTAAGACATGTGTGTGCCATCACCTGTTTGGCTTTGTTATGAAACCCATATGTTTTCTAATCAAACATACTAGCTCCTATCCCTTGTTGGTCAGTAAATGATGAAATAAATAAAACAAAATGAATAAAACGCGTTACACACAATAGTACCACAATACAAAAGTTAGAAATGTAGCAAAAAAGTAATTACTCGAGAGATCAAGTGCACGAATCAGTGCACGAATCGTGCAGAATTGCTTCATGAAGCAATGCTGCACAATTTGTGCACCGATTACGCATAGTCTGTCACGGTCGTTCATGCAAAGATTCTGGATGAATCGCGACGCATTGCTGTACGAATGAAAATAGAACGTGTTCTATTTTCTAGTGGCAATTCAAACAGAATCGTTGCATGAACCATGGACCATTGCTTCACGACGAAGCTACGCATGGTCTGTCACACTTATGCAGAGTACAACGGTGTTAGCACTGGTGCATGAAGCATTGCTGCACACACTGAACACTAATGTTGTTCATGCGCCGCATCGTCAATCACGACGCAACTCGTCGTATTGTGTCGCAAATCGACGAGTTGCGTCGAGTTCATCAAGTACTCACTGAACGCCGTCAAGAATCGTTCATGCGCCGATTCTGTATAGTGTGTTAAGCCTTGCAGAAACGGAACACAACTCGTGCAGCAGTGCTTCACGAAGCAATGCTGCACGAGTCGTGCACTGATTACGCATTGTGTGTCACGCGTCGCATGGATTAGAGTAGAGTACAAACCCTGTGGCTGTTCGTGCGGAATGACGACGCTCTGTCTGCCCGTCAGCCCGTCCTGGGCGTAGCGTGCTAGCTTGTGCTCGCAGCGCACGAGGTGCGTGGGCGCCGGGTGATTCTCGTTAAACTCGCGCGTCGTCGCGTGATTGGGACAGCGCGTCACGACCTCGTGCGCATGCTCAGTCTTCATGTAGACCGGCGTGGCGCGAATTACTGCTTCCGGCGGCGGAGGGCGGGAAGTTCGAAATCTGATCGGGCACGTGCTGCTCATACGTACATAGAGTTTGCGCAGCGCCTCGGAATACTACAGCGTAAAGACATCGTGATGATAGCATTAGATTTGGCCATGTATTAATTACAAAAATAAGGCTTTTAATTATAAAGCCAGAAAGTTTCCAAAAAAGGTCGAAGTGAAGGCCGGGAGGGGGGTGCGGGTCAGACCCTTCCCCAATGCAATGAGTTGTTTTCTTAAAATGATTTATTTTGTTTTTTGTGACATTTTCTTGAAAAAGGTCGTTTGGAAGCTTAAACCCGTCCCGAAATGAAAATATGGAAAAACGATCGTCCATAATTTTAGGAAGTAACCCAACCGAAATGAACTGGCTACGGTCCTGTGCAATGTATGCATATATTCAGTGCAGTTTAACAACAACTTACAGGTTGTTTGAATTCCAAAATTAACTTTCAGTGGCATAGAATACCTGAATAATCTTACTTATTGAACCATTGACAACAGTGATACTTTGAAAATTAAAAGTAGAAAGCAGAACGGTGGAGTTTGGCTTCAGATTCTGAAGAGAACAATCTCTTGTTAGTCATCTTAGTACTTGGTGGAATAACTTAAACATTTATAACGATCAAGAAGAGGCAAAGCATTTTTAACATGTTATTTCAGAATTATTTTTGGTTCTGGACAGCTTAGCTCCAACGCCACGAGAAAAATTCCCCCGTGGACAAGCATAAAACATAAATTAATTTTAAAAAAGTGCAGGAAATAAATTATAAATGGAATAGAATTGGCAATACATTAAAGACTCATTGTTTACAATTTGAGATACCATCTGCTAAACGACCAACAAACAAACTGGTAATCAAATCTGTTGTACATGATCTACTCTACTAATAATAAATGTGTTCAGAATTTGTTTGACTAAGATACAGTTAATTAGACATCTTCCAATGCCAGCGATGGGCAGTATATAATGAGAACGAGTATTAAACGAACCGTCCACGTGATCGACTTCGTTTCTTTGTTCTGCTGCTCGAATGCAATCTCGAATCCGAATTCTCCTCTGTAGGTCGAACTGTGTGTAACAATAAAATAACTTATTAGATCATCATGGAATAAATGTTATGTTAGGTTTAGGTTACTTCATTTTTACTTTAGTTTTGATTTCATATATTATATTATATATATATATATATATATCCTTTTTTAAAACTATAGACAGTGCAATAATTCATACTAACATCTTTGATGTAATAAATATATTGTTTCGTAATAAATACAAAACTCCATGGTTTCAAACGTTTTCGGTGTGCTCCATTGGCGGATATTCTTCTTGATGCTTCCATACATTTTCACTCAATTTATCAATAGCATGTCAATTCTTGACCACAATCGCCTTCGTCCTTACAATTCGTTGCCTATGTATTTCATCTCGCTACAAGACTGATAAACAAAACAGTACATAGCCTACTCAGCACCGTCTTCACAATTGGCACGATGACACAGCACGATTACACGTCACGATTACACGACACGATTACACGACACGATGACACGGTACGGTTACACCGCACGATTACACGACACGGTTACACGGCAGATTCTTTGTTAGAGAGGATGTCGGCAAGATTCTGAAGCTCGATGGCTTCGATGAATTCAAGCCGCGGAGCCAAAGTGTAATGGCATCCTGGTTGAGGCTCGCTGGGCAGGTGCAAATGAGCCTCGGCATACCGCAGTTACAACTGGGCAAGTACCTCCTCCCTCCGGAACGCTTTCTTGTGTACCCGCATGCAGTTGCAAAACAGGCTACGAAGCTGTTGTATGAAATTGCCAAAATTAATTAACTGTTGCCCTAGCCCTAACCCTATAAAACCATACTTTGAACCATATAAACCCTACCTTTAATCTATGACTCTACATTGAACCCTGGCCTGTTTTGCAACTGCATGAGGGTCCACGGGAACGCGTCCCGGTGGCGCTCAATCGGTATCACGTTCAACTCGTAACCAAAGGGTTGCGGGTTCGAATTCGCGCCGGGAGTGTTGTCTGGTAACGAACTTGGGCAAGTTGTTCAGGTCCCATTGCATCGGCTTGAAGTGAAGCCTCGTGCGTCAGAACCTTTCCGACATTCTCCTTGGCAAAGAGTCCGGCCTAAGAAATCGCTGGGGAGGGAGGAACTTACACAGTTCATTAATTCATTCTTAATTCCAGTGGTCAATCTGACCCCCGATCGCTCAATCGGTATAGCTCGCATCGTACCAACCCTCCGCCTCAACCCAAAGGTTGGGCTTTGGGTTGAGAGTTCGAATCCCCTCCGGAGGTGTCGCCTGGTAACGATTTTGAGCAAGTTGTTCACATCCCATTGCCACTGTCACCAAACAGTATAATATGGTACCAGCTTCACTCTGGGAATTGAAACCGTCGTAATTCTAGGATTCAATAAGGGTTTGGGCTTGGTGAAGCTTAAATGTTTCAGACACTTGCCCACGCTCTACCCGCCGCCCATCTGTGGGTAGTGGAAACTCGACATGGACAAAAGTAGTTCCAAGCTCAGCAAAAGCATTGCTGTGTATTGATGACGGAATTGGATACATTCAATGATGTAAACAAGCTAACAGTTCATCATTTTTAATTTCATTTAAATTTTAGCATTTCCTTTTAAACAGAAACACAATCAAACGAAGCTAGCGTACTGCTTTGATCCTCATGTGCTGCTGCAGTGTGATGTACTCGGGGACAGCAGCTGTAGGCAAGGCCGGGCTGCAGCAGCTAGGCAGCTGTGGACTACAGCAGCTGCTCTGCGTCTGACTGTCAGCTGACATCAACTCTGTTCTCTGATTGGTGGAACGGATCATCGGCTGCATCTGTTCAAACCAATAGAAACTTCTCTATCATCTAGCTTATAGACAATGGACCAATCACCATCACTCATATAAACAAAGACTGGTCACAAAGAGGCAATCAAATATTCACACAGGCAATCAGATTGTCACATGAGCAATCACATAGTCACATAGAGAATGACAAGGAAAAAAGACATAGAAATCAAAGAGCAAAGAGTAATATGGATAATCACAGACAATCGTCATCACAATCACCTATAGAGAAAAGGAGTAATCTCAACTACAAAAGTTTAAAGTAAAAACCGATTGCAACCTCAGATACAGTACGTGAGACTTGGGTCCAAATAAATGTTGATTTTCAGGGGCTACAATCTGCCCCCTCCTCCCCCGCTAGTCGCAAAGGTTTGAACCGTCGCCGTTCCCCGCAGGCCGGAGTAATTTTACGAGCCCCTGTGTTCACAAATGCCTGCCGCCTATGATTATACCATTGACTACAGCAACTTGAAGCCGACGTATTTCACTCTACTTCTTTATTATTCAAGCTCGGCAGATGTGGTGATTAAACGCGACACGGGAGGGACAGCTGGGGCAAGTTGATAGTCCTTATGTGTCAAATCATTATGAAATAGAATGCATCAAAAGTCAGAAACAAATGAGGAAAAATAATTATGTTTAGGAATTTAATTGCTTTGCTCAATGCCTCCCCTTAACTTCAACCACTGGCTCCGCAGTGATCAGTGATCACTGATCACAGTGATCAGTGATCACTGATCAGCCATCAGCCATCAGTCATCAGTCATCAGTCATCAGTCATCGGTCATCAGTCATCAGTCATCAGTCATCAGTCATCAGTCATCAGTCATCAGTCATCAGTCATCGGTCCAATTCCTATAAAACGATCAAATCACACATACATACAATCCTAAAACACGCTTGCAATCCACAAGTACCATCCATACATCCATCGAAACATGTAATCCACACACACAATCCCTATCAGCAACTCTAGTTTCTGTGTACTCACCTTTCGAGATGTGAAGACAAAACTTTGCATCGTCCTTACTCTCCGTATCTCTATCTTTTACAGCAAAACGTTGCTTAGCGACCGTTTCCTTGACAACAGCTTGGAGACGATTGAGCCAAATTAAGTTAGATTTAAGACGTGCAAAGCCTCTAGTGTTGCTAGAATGTCACCGATCTGTTGTCAATAAATATAAAATCAGACTAAAGCGTTGCAAACAATACATCGAATCACACTATCACAAAATCAACTGCGTTAGGATTAACATACTGCCATTGACGAAAAACCTGTCAACGTCTATGTATGTTGATAGTGCAAATAATGTTTTAGGATGTCAATCGCATCTAATGCGCTAAACAAGGAAATCAGGGACAAGCAATCCATCCGCAAGAGGGGCGATACTTATTTATAACCCATGTATAAAAATTGGGTGTTTTTAACATCTCTTTACGCAGCCTGTATTGCTCTGCGTTATGCTAACAATCTAGCTTGCTCTTGAAACTTCAAAATTCACGGTTTTAAATTAACATTTGCGGAGTAGACCTACTTCAAATTCCCGAGTAAGAATATGGCAGTATATTTATTCACTGAAGTCAAAGAGAGAAATACCAGTGAAACTCATATATGGAAGGCCTTGGGCTGGATACATCTCCGGTGTCACCGGCTTCACCGGTGTCCGGCTAGGCATCGTAGCTGTTTCCACCACATGACAATTAATATGAATAATGCGAGAAAATAACGCTAAAGCTGCTGTCTAATTATCATAACACAAATCCACGCATGACGATTATTATGCGTAGAGTTACGCATAATATTGGTTGAGTGATATTATATGCGCCTGCGACCACGACAAGTAGACAAACAGAAGCTCTTTAACTAATTCCATTCCTAGAGTTTAATCATTAAAAATCCTAATTAGATTATTCACAGTCATAGCTAATTCACAACTTCGACGCTCCTACAATCACAAAGCGATATTGTTTTAGCGTTGCCAATTATCAACACTGTTCACTGATCTTAGTTTGGTCTCGTGGTAGTTCGGAGGGCGTGGCTAATCTTTGACCTAATCATAGCCTAATAGAGGCGTGCAGGTCTAAATAAACACTAGAAGCAGCTGCTCCCTCGCGAAACAGTTGCATAGTTTAATGCCATTTTTGATTAATAGATCATAGAGAATCGAGACTCGGAACAGGTCGCAACGAAGTGCGCATACGTTACAATCACGTATATTGAGCTACAATATCGGCACAGTTTGGTTTCAGTTTACGGGGGGGTGTTATTTCCAGATTTCTGTCTGATCAGATGAGTGGGGACCAAGTTCCAAATTTTCGTTCAATTTCTAAGTTTATTTTCATCATTTGGATGCTTTGCTCACAAAACCCTCAAAAACTTAGTCCATATTTTAAAGCCATATACTATATATAGAAATTTTCTGGCATAGCTACAGTCTGCGGTTTGTGTACGTCAAGTTGTCACACCATTCAGCTCGATATTCATCACCACGTGCATCGAACACGATAATTTACATGACAATCAATAAATTTGCATGGCAATTAATTAGTTGAAATCATAAATTACATGATAATAAACCAAATACTAATATTTTTAATAATATTTCATTTTATTTTAGTTGTTTACATAATTGAAGTCTACTAATTCAATAACAATATAATCCTGTAAGTGAAATAACTTTAAGCACCTTAACTAAACTAAGCTGTTTAAATCGAAAAAACACAAGTACACCATTTCTAAAATACGCCATTCTAAAATAGGATTCAAAAGATTGAAACTGTCTGAATATTAACTCATCGTGGCCATAAGTAAATTTATTGTCATTTATGCACGGTAACGATCAGAAAGTTAACCATGCAAGAACCCAAGGTTCAGCTACTCAATAAGGTTAATACTAATTAATTATTAATTATATGATTTACATATAAATTATCAGAAACGGCCTTTCCGGTGATTGTGGTGATGATTGTGTTGACAACTTGATAAACGTTTGTATTTTACCGTGTGAACTATGTGCAATGTGCACACAGTCCTGTTACTAATATCAGTGGAAATAGTATGACTCATAGCAATTCCTAATTACACAGCATCTGATTCTGTGATGCACTTTCACCTATCTCTATTGGCTTCCTAATCATTAAGTGACTTAATATAAACATGACTTAATAATGACATAAAATAAAACTAATCTCTACAAATGATTCAAATTGCCTACCTTTATTTCATAGTCTAAGATTAGTATTAAAATGATAACTGGTAGCTCACTTTACTAACTCGAGCCCTCATCTCTAAATCATCTATGTCAACGACGTGCTTGTGAAGCCTGAACACAAATGCCAGGTCGGCCATTTTGCTGATGACCTCAGCTTCTGGTCCACCTCAAGAACGAAGGAGCATAACTATTTCAGGCTGCAGCGCACGCTCGGAGACAGAGAACTGGTGTAGTCGAAGGACGATTCGGCTCAATGCTGCCAAGACCCAGCTCGTCAACTTCAAGGTGACAAAGAAAAAGACAAGAAAAAGAAAGACGTTACACGCTTCAAAAGGTCAGCAATGAGCAGACGACGATGACTGTCTCGGAGCAATCTTCGATCAGCGACTCAGCTACGGCCAGCACTGCCGAGACAGGGCCAAGAAGGCCGTGCACTGAGTCAGCCTGCAGATCAGGATGTTCCGATGACAGAAGTGGGGAGCTGGCAAGCGGACCTTACTGCAGCTGTACAAGCAATACGTACGACCTGTACTTGAGTATGGCGCAGTCTGTTCTGCTAATGCCCGGTCGTCTCACACGCGGAGTCTACAATTTGTGCAGAACAAAGCACTGAGGGCTGCACTCAGACCGCCGCCCAGGACAAGGCACTGAGGGCTGCACTGAGACCGCCGCCCAGGACAAGGCACTGAGGGCTGTACTCAGACCGCCGCCCAGGACAAGGCACTGAGGGCTGCGCACCCAGACCGCCGCCCAGGACAAGGACCTCGGACCTTCACGTGATGTCGGCAACAGAGATGCTCAAGGCTCAAGCGACTGCAACAAAAAGCCATTGTCAGGTTCGGGTCATCCAGATCGATGGAGAACCTTCGACTCTAGCAAATTCTACTGGGCCGGTAGAGACGACTGACCGACCTGCCGCACACGGACGGATGACCTTCAGTGCTCGAAGTCAACTCCTGTCACCAGACATACGGGTGAGAGGATCCATGGGAGGCTTGAAGTGAGGCCTAGGCCTCAGAACCTAGCCCACCCCCAATCCTCCTCCCACCGGGGGAAGAGAGTGGAAACCTCACAACAACGCACTTTACAAGCATCGCAATCGCATGGCGTATAGTCCTGTAATTTTTACGGAATGATATTTTAAGAATTTGAATTTAAGCCACAATTCGGAGGTGGTAAAGAATTGACATGTGAATGCTTCCATGATAGTGTGAAAATTCATGTTAAACTAACTATACTATAAATTTGGAACTGTGAGACACGAGATGGACAATCTAATGTAGGTATTATACAGTATGTTATGTTCAGGGCAGTAGCCAAAATTTCGTTTGACGACCTTTTCTTCGAATTTTTTTTACGGGAGAGGATTTGAGCTTCAAAACGAACTTTTATAAAAAATACTATACAAATTCACAAATACATAGCTAATTCTGGTCAAACAATGTTGCGGGGGGGGGGGGGTCAGACCCGATCCCCCTTAAAAAGAGCATCCACAAACTGAACTAAGTGCCTGGTCAACCTAAAGAACTACATGAACTAAACAATTACCGTTATGGTCTAACCTGACGAGGTTTGCAAGCTTTACTAACTCTTCTAAAGTCTCATAGACAAGCCTATGCTCTAGCTCTTGTGTGTCTATAGGCCACTTGAGCACGGTGTAAAGGTTCTTCATTACAAGCTAGCTCCGTTCTGTATTACTAATGCACTCATGAATTTCTACACTCACTAATGAAACACACCGCTGTCGGTCTCTATGTCTCGATGCAGATGGTAGACTCTGTTAGCTCTGGTTATGTTTTTCTGTGTGTATTTCTGTTCGTCTGGCCGCTTTGCTGCCGGTGTCACCGGTCTGTCTGTCCGATTGTCCGTCCGTTTATTCGTAGAGTCGGCGCAAATTTATTCTCTGTTTGATCAGTCGCTCTCTAGGTTCGTCTGCCTCTTGGTCCGCATCTCCGTCTGGCTCTTGGTCCGTCTGCCTGTCTGTCTCTTGGTCCGTCTGCCTGTCTGTCTGTCTGCCTCTTGGTCCGTCTGCCTCTTGGTCCGTCTTCTGGTTCGTCTGTCTCTTGACCCGTTTGTATTCTGGTAGGTCTGTCTGTCCCATGGTCCGCCTTCCTTTTGTTCCGACTCATGGTCCGCCTCTCCCTCTGTCTCTTTGTCAGTCTGTCTCTCGATTCGTCTTTGTCTTTGTACGCCGATTCTTGGTTCGTGTGTTTCAGGGGCTGTTGGTTATTGGCAATTTTTACATCAATGTTATTCAGTCTTTATAGATTTATCGGCCGGTGTGCCTTTTTTCTCCTCGTTATCTTTTTTCCTTGATAGCCGGTTACGCTGTACGGTCTCATTAACTCTAGACACTTTGATTCATCACCCAGTCGTGCTACAGAAGTGTGCATGTCTGATTTTAAGTTTTCTAACAATTTAAGATAAACGCCGTGTTGATATTAATATGATCGTTTGCTATGCCAGGCCTTTGTGTGAAATAATTTGAGCTTCTTGACAAATATTTTTATTTTGGGGAAAATTTGAAAAGTTAATGCACAATTCATAGGTTTTCAATGATGTCCAGGATGCTTTTCTGCCACTCACAGGCATTTATTCAGCTAGATATTAAAAACCAAGATTAAAATCACAAAAAGTCTGTTGGATCAATTCCCAGGTACTAAAGCCTCATGAATATTCCGGTGAAAGACGCCGGTACCATTCAACAGGATTTAATCAAATATATCATGATGTAGAATTCATATGCACCAATTTATTGGTTTCATTCACAATGCATTGTGCTACAAAGATGCCGACCACTACATTCTGTAGCAATTACGAAATTATATATGACGAAATGATGGTTAAATAATGGTGTAGAGAAGTTTTGTCCAGCCTAGTGTTCCTGCAATATGCATAACGAGGCAGTGCTATCTAAGTCCTTGTTTTTTATTCCCTTTCAGTCTTCTAGTATAATATTTCCTTCCCAATTTCAGTCTTTATTTTATAATCATATTCTTTTGATTTTTGTTTGATAATAATTTGATAATTGTTTTCAAGTTCAATTCTCAGTGAAAGCGTTCAAATTGCAATTGCGATGAAATGTATCACTGGTAGTGATCGATGCTGAAACTGTTGATATTTAAATTGTTGAATTGAAAATTCTTAGTGAATACTATTAATATTACCTTTTTTTATTACATATTGTCCATTACCTATTTTATTGCACTCAAAACTATTACTCGGCTGCATTATTAGCCAGAAAGAATTGCTTGTCGTAGATAGCAGCGGAGAGTGATAAAGTTGTGATGCAAAGATTAAAAGTTACTGCACGCAGCACATATTGAAATCCATTCGACACATACGTAATCTCAACCGTAGAAAAACTGCTAGAGCCAGCATTTTTCAATGTCTCTTGTTTATCTACATGCTGTGCACACTGTTCATTATATTTTTATGCCTGTGTTTTTCTGACGTTGATTTTATTTATTAAATTTAGCTGACTTGTGCGAATTGCATAATAAGGACATAATTAAAATGGCGATACTTGTTTTTATAATTCATCCCAAATTATTTTATTTTATTAAATATATTGCGCTCAACGACTATCCACACGAGACCTGTTATCTATTTTTAGATTTTTCATTACGTCATTTTGCAATGGTAATGTGCTCAGTTCTCTGTTTGCTGCTGCCGTCAACTTGCTGCCTGTCTTTCCCTCGATGGTTTCTATAATCTTGTAAATGTATGATTAAATGAAACTGGACAATTATTCGTTTCTGAATTGTGTGCTTTAATCAAAGTATCTTCGTCCAAAATTAATCATTCAACAGTTTTTCTTTGCATGTCTGGATTAAGAAGAAAGGAGACAGATTTCTATATGAAGCATTGACAATATTTAACTAAACATTGATAATATTTAAGAATGCATAAAGTTTGAACAAGCATGTGAGCACACGTTAAACGAAGTAATTCTTTACTAAGAACTAGTGACTAACGAACTCATCATAAAATAGATTTTCTCAACAATTCGCCCAACAAACTAAACAAAAACTAGCAGATCTAACATTCTAACAAAACTCCTTAAATTTCCTTTCATTATGTTTTCATTGCTATTGAATTGTATTGTTTTTACATCAGTGTTTCAATGGAATGTTTCGTTAGTATTTGATTTCTTCTTCATTAGAGCGAAATGTGCGACGGTGGCGCCACTACGTACAGGCGAACGACGACGACGTCGCGAACAGAACCGTCGAGCAGCTCGCAAGTGTAGGGAGAAGAAGAAAGAGAACGTGGAGAACATGCTCAAGGTTCGTAACTCGCAGTTATTCTAGCTCAAAGTAAGTGAAGTTACTCTAGCTCAAAGTAAGTGAAGTTACTCTAGCTCAAAGTAGATGGCTCAAATTGATCCTAACTCAAAGTAAGTGACTCGTGGTTACACTAACTCGTAGATAGTGACTCCAACCGAATGGTAGTGTAGCTCAATGAGCGGATCTGGACCAAAGTTACTCAATTGCTTAAATAGTATGCAGTGATGTTAACCAAGGACTTTGGTTCAAGGCCAAGGCCAAGGCCAAGGACTCGACTTGCAAGGCCAAGGCCAAGG
>JAQFYQ010000524.1:0-16667 GCA_034694885.1 Buchholzia appendiculata | reverse complement strand
TGTCTGAATGTCTCTCTGTTTACCTTGCTCTGTCTCTGTCTGCATGTCTCTCTGTTTACCTTGCTCTGTCTCTGTCTGCATGTCTCTCTGTTTACCTTGCTCTGTCTCTGTCTGAATGTCTCTCTGTTTACCTTGCTCTGTCTCTGTCTGCATGTCTCTCTGTTTACCTTGCTCTGTCTCTGTCTGCATGTCTCTCTGTTTACCTTGCTCTGTCTCTGTCTGAATGTCTCTCTGTTTACCTTGCTCTGTCTCTGTCTGCATGTCTCTCTGTTTACCTTGCTCTGTCTCTGTCTCTTGCAGGTTCAGTTCCAGTTTGTTCTGCTGACTGACACCCTCTACTCTCCCCTCCCCCCGGACATGCAGCCCCACACAGACTCATCCACCCTCTGTGGGAGTGGTGGGGAGGGGGGTGAGGAGAAAGATGGGAGGGAGGTTGTGTTGCCTAGCGGTAGAGTGCCGGCACGCACAGTCGTGTGTGTGGAGGTTCAAGACCTGAAGAACGGGGCCACACACTACTGGAGTCTGGAGAAACTGAGGTGAGTAGTGGAGAAATTAAGTCATGGAGAAACTGAGTAGTTTATGAATTGAGTAATGGAGATATTGAGTTGTGGAGAAATTGAGATGTAGAAAAGCTGGGTCGTGGAGAAATTGAATTGTGTTATATTATATTTGTTATTGCAGCAAGATTTACTATACTGTTGTGGTTTTATGTCTTTTATTGTTGTTGTTGTGTTTTGTTGTTGTTATTGCTTATTACTTCTGATCTTATGGTTTTTATGTTGTAAATTTTTGTTGTTGCTATTTTTTGACTGATACTTAATGACATTATTATTTGTGCATGTTCTTGTTGTTGTTCTTGTTGTTGTTGTTGTTTATAAAGTGACATGTAAATGTTGTTGTTCTTGTTCCTCTGCCTGTAGAGCTCGCTTGGACTTGATGAGAGAGATGTATCATAATGAGGCAGAGTTGTCTCCAAGCTGTGGACCGAGGTCACTCAACACATCAGACAACCTGTCCGGCAATGACCCGTTCTACGATCGCTTTCCTTGGTTCCGTCTTGTAGGAAGGTAATCAACTTTGCAGTCCTGTTTAAAGCCTGTCATGTCTATCATTATATTAAATATTACCAATGATGAAAGTGAGAAATGTTGTACCCTACTCAAGATTTCCGCCACCCCCCATAACTGCCATGTATTTCACTTCTGGGGTCAAATGAGCCAGAACACTGAGGAATATTGTTCATGGGCCCTGGAATGTCATTGAATGATTTTGCTGACCCGGAATGGTGTTCCGGTGCATTCCAGCTCACTTTGCCCACTGGAGACTACCATAGACTCCGGGTTCAATCAGTGTGCTTGACAAGGTGCATGTTTGTGTGTGTGAGGAAGGGCATGCTGATGTAAAACTTGGTGTAGTGAAAGCTGTGTGGTTGTCTTGCTTGTTCTGTGGTGATTGCTCAGTTGGGTGCAGTTGGCACACAGTGACCGGGCACTGAGATCAGAGATCAGTAGACTGCAAGCAGAACATTAGTTACAGACCGCTCAGTGTAGATATAATGTGATGCAAGCTTGCTGTCCACTTGTTTGTGATGAAGCAGACTTTAAGTTTTTACATTGCAGGTAAGGTGAGATTGGAACATTTGTATCTCTGGTTGTACGTTTGGTTGTATATGTTCCTAGTTGAATAGTTTGTTGTGTGCTTGGCTATTTGCTGGCTTGTCTGTGTACGTCTACTCTTCCCTGTGTCTCTATGTGTCTGTGTGTGTATGTTTGTTGCAGAGCGTTTGTACACATCACGAATCTCTTCTACCCAGTGACACTGGTGCACAAAGCAGCTATAGTGAGTGACAGAGGCGAGGTCAAGGGTTATCTACGCATCGCTGTCCAGGCCGTCACTGGTGGGTCTCACTCGGCATTTCTCCCCCCCCCTCCTCATTCTCTCTCCCCCTCTTCTTTCTTCTCTCTGTTCTACATGGCGCGACCTTAAACTGAATCTATTGTCTGTTTCACAGCATAAGCTGAATGACTTTGGTATTAAACCATGGTTTGTAATAGTTTAAATTTGACAGTTGCAACATTTTAGTGCTGTTTTTGTGACATTCCGTATGTGAATCCGTGACCTCTACTACGTGACCTCTGTCATATGACCACATGATCTCTATCACATGACGTCTCATAGTCACATGACCTCTCTCCTAGTCACATGACCTCTCTCCTAGTCACATGACCTCTCTCCTAGTCACATGACGTCTCATAGTCACATGACCTCTCTCCTAGTCACATGACCTCTCTCCTAGTCACATCTCTCCTAGTCACATGACCTCTCTCCTAGTCACATGACCTCTCTCCTAGTCACATGACCTTTCTCCTAGTCAATGACCTCTCTCCTAGTCACATGACCTCCTAGTCACATGACCTGTGTGTTGTGTGTAGAAGATGAAGAGGTTCCCCCGGGAGTCAAGCAGTCTGGCAATGCTAAGATCAAGTTCTCTGATAAAGACTACATCTACAGGGTGAGTTGCATTTATAGCTAGAACCAGCCGTTGCATTCTTAGTTAGAATCAGACGTTGTATTCTTTGGTTTTTAAAGGATGTTTCTGCAAGATTTGTTATATTAAGTCATGGTGTGGATTGTGCGTGGGTGACTGGAGCTAGATCAGTGCAATAAATGTCAGAACTCTTTTTCACAGACTCTGGAATAGTGTTCCACCCGTATGTTTAGATGTTCAGTGTTTGTTTGCACAGAATGTTGTTCCAGAGTTGAAGCTTGCTAGAGAGGGTGAGTGGCGCCTACCAGGCTACGCATCTCCCCTGTTGCGATTGGTCCACGTACGTGGTTCTCGTAAACACTCGGGGTAGAAAAGCCTCGTCGCATTTAACTGCTGTTCATTGTTTATGTAATGATTGTCCCACTGTGTGTCAGACAAGGCAAACAGGAAGTGTCAGGAAGGGCAACAAGCCTTAAAACTATGCTTCAATACAAAACGCAAGTATCAGGATGCACATTCTCTGCAGATTTGAATCACAAGTAAGCATGCAATTGTACAATTGCCTTCCAATCACGCAGGGAACGGTTTGGTAACGTTACCCTTGAGGTAATTAGCCCTAGTATTAATTGTGGACAATGCCAGGGCTCGACGGCAGATGATGATGATGATGATGATGACGATGATGATGATGTGTTGTGTTATGGTTACAGCGCAAGGACAAGTTGTTCAAGCACTCGGTGACCTCAGCCCTCCATGCAGACACGTCCACCCTGGATGAGCTGAGGGTGGTGGAGGGAGAGCGCATGGAGCAGAATCACCTCGGCATGAAGGGTAAGCCCCAGCAAGCCCGGCATGAAGGGTAAGCACCAGCAAGCCCTGCATGAAGGGTAAGCACCAGCAAGCCCTGCATGAAGGGTAAGCCCCAGCAAGCCTGGCATGAAGGGTAAGCACCAGCAAGCCCGGCATGAAGGGTAAGCACCAGCAAGCCCGGCATGAAGGGTAAGCACCAGCAAGCCATTGTTGTAGCTGAGTTACATTTAAATCCTTCATGTTACACTGACGTTAACCTCCACTACACGAGTGTGTGAAGTAAAACTATGTATTTATGCAAAGCTCAAATTTCTCTGTTTAGCCATTGTAATGATTGAGCAATTTCAGTTTCTTACATTGCTCGGAGAGTTTCTATCGTCTTGATTCAATTACTCTAAAGTTTTAGATGCATCCGCTGAGAATTCACAGTCAATTGAATTTGTTACTTTGTCTACTCTTGATTTAGTTCTTTGGTGATTGTGATCCATGAAGAGAGTCCATTGTTGGACACCCTTTCTAACAAGGAAACACGGACATAAATGAGGATGAATTAAAAGCAAAAGATGTTGCAAACATATGAATGACCGATCTGTATTTGTTAATAATACTTTTAAATAATTAAGCATTCAAATTCTTCGGGGATATTTCAATTACAGAAATTTCAGCACCAGAAAGTGCTGGACATTCAGTTTGTGATTGTGTACTGACTGTGTGTTGTATGCATGACTGTGTGTTGTATGCGGGACTGTGAGTTGTATGCATGACTGTGAGTTGTATGCATGACTGTGTGTTGTATGCATTACTGTGTGTTGTATGCATGACTGTGTGTTGTATGCATGACTGTGTGTTGTATGCATTACTGTGTGTTGTATGCATGACTGTGTGTTGTACGTGTGACTATGTTTATGTTGTACAGAAGTTTCAGAGCCGGACGCGGTGACACTCACAGAGGAGACGGATGAAGATGTCATGTTCCCAGACATCAAGGACAATGAACTTCCATGTCACCTCAAGGTCGGGTCGACCTTTACCTTCCGTGTCACCATCCTGCAAGTGTCAGGCATGTCACCGGAGTATGCTGACGTCTTCTGTCAGTTCAAGTAAGAACATTCACCTGTCGGTATGACAGTCGTTATGACAGTCGGTATGACTCACAGTATGACAGATGGTGTAACATTCTGGCTCTTTGTGTTGCAGTTACTGTTGTGTTACTCAGAACTTCAGTTATTCTTAAGTTACATAAGAGACTCATTAAATAAGAGACTGTTCTTAGGGCAATTAACAGGCAATAGTAGTTTAATAGCAATATACAGCAAACACTATGAGCAATACGTCATTCGGTGCAAGAGCACACCTCAGAGTTCGAGCAAGAGTCGGAGCAAGTCTCAGAGTCAGCAGTAAGACACTTCCGGTCTCTTTGCTTTATATACTGAGCAAGCCTGTAGCACAGAAGCCTAACAACGTCACGGTTCATTCAACATTGTTGTTGCCTAAGCCCTGCACTACAGACTTGCTCAAGACAACGATATTTGCATATGCATATACAATACAGTGAACTAAATAAAGTTCAGTATAAATGAACTAATGAAACGTCGAGAGAACGAACGTTACATAATGTTACAGACGGTATGACAGATGGTATGACAGACGGTATGACAGACGGGATGACAGACGGTATGACAGACGGCATGACAGACGGCATGACAGACGGTATGACAGACGGCATGACAGACGGCATGACAGACGGCATGACAGACGGCATGACAGACGGTATGACAGACGGTATGACAGACGGTATGACAGACGGTATGACAGACGGTATGACAGACGGTATGACACGGTATGACAGACGGTATGACAGTCTGGTCTCTATACCTCTGCTCAGAACAGTCATCTTGCGAATGGGAATAGTAGAAACGAGTGATGATGATGATGATGATGAAGACGATGATGTGTAGTGTGTGAAGGTTTAATCTCATTGTTCGTCCCAGTGACTTGTATTAATGTACTGGTTGGAACCTAGATTGTACTAACACACTGGTTGGAACCTAGCTTACTGAATTTAGAACGTAGGTCATGTATGAATAGCTGCAGCAATCGACTGATGATGATGATATTTTTATGATATTCATTTAATTATTTAAGTTTAAAGCCACATTTTCGTATGATTCATTTTTAACTCTTGCGAAGCATTTAATTGTAATCGCTTGATATTCTCTGGTGTTTGCTCTGTTATAGTTTTCTGCATCGTTTTGACGAAGCTTTTTCCACCGAACCTATAAAGAATTCTGGAAAGTGTCAGCCGCTCTCCTTCTACCATGTACAGAATGTAAGTACTTGTCCCCGTTATATGCTATGAACTGTTGGGATTTGTAGAACGGTTCACTTTCAGCACTTTCGGTTCACTTTTTTGCTTTCATGGCTGATGTGTCGTTAAGAAGTGACAGTTTTGAAACAAAGCGAAGATATCCGAGACGTAATAATGATTTAATATATAATTGTGTTAATATAATAACTGTGTTAATAATATAATTTTTATTAGTGTGCCGAATAGGTCAGTCGGTAGCGTCGCTCGTCTAGCAGCGAAGAGGTAGACGGTTCGCCTCCACGCAACGACTGATTGTGTTCGATAGCAAACCTGGGCAAATTTTTAACACTCCATTGCCTGTACGGGAAGGACCTTTGGCCGCCCACCCGTGCTCATCGGCCTAGTCGGTCGTTAAGTCGTGCGTAGTAATGCGCAAGATAAATAACCATCGCCAGGACCTGTCTTCGGACAGAGCACTATCATCATCATCATCATCATCATCATAATTCTTGCAACTGTAGGTTTGCTTCATTTTAAGATCGAACTCCCAACTAATACCAAGTCTACATGACGCTGCGACCCCAGCAGCTGGTTTGTACAATACTCAGTTCATTAGTTCATCTGATCGATCGCGTAGCAAATTATTTTCGTTATAACTGATATTGCTCATATTTATCTGAGAGTTGTTTATATCTTTGATACCTATTGATGTACTATGTTAGATAACCTCTGATGCAGAAAAAGTTCTCTTTGAATACCGAAAACAAATCTACGATCGTCGAAAGGCAAGCAAAGCAACATCTTCATAGAGATGTTCATGGTACTTCAACCTCAAATCAAGCATTCAAGCATCAATGTCTCTAGCACTCTACAGACTGCCCAGTACTGATAGGCAAAACTTAGATACAAGTGCTAACAGTGTACCATCGATATATCATGGTATACATGATCTAGTATGTGATCCAAATACATAATTAAATGCAGACAATTACATGATTTAAATCACACATCACATTTTCGACGAGTTTAAATATGGATTTGATACATAAAATCATATTTTTTCTAAGTATTGATATTGTTGTCACAAATTAGCATTATGCATCATTACTAATCGTCCAGTTTCTTTTTTATTCATCAGTGCTAGTGCTAGTCTGGTTAGTGGTCACGTGATTCGTCTCAGACTCTACTCCAATACCGGTAGCACCGGCAGGGCTCCCATTTCAGTCGGGCATTTCAAACTTTTGAATGACCTTCAGACGGCACACAAATTGTGAAGATCTACACGACTAAACTAATGAACTAAACGGTATGTACAGCCTAGGGTGGCTGTATGTATTGTATAGCCATTCATATGTGCATTACATACACAGGAAGGCAACCAGAACCAAGAGTTTACCTCGTTTATCTTGTGGATCGGTGCCTCTGTTCTCCAAGTCGGGGTCAAACTTTCGTCCACAGCAATACAATAAACTATAAAAAAGTAACCTGTGCAAACAGTTGCTCAAACGTTCTATTATAACATTTTGATTAGCCCTTACCTCAACCTTACCGTCAAGGATTCAATCAATGATTTATAATCATCATCATCATTCATTTCACCTTTGAACAAAATCTTATTTTCTTTTTCCCACGATTAATAAACGGACTATTCGCACGTAGGTTAGATCTTAAATATATAATCATGTTACATCAGATACAAGCATCGAGTATATTCATGCAACGGGTGATAATTATTGTGCTCAACATTTTGCATCTTCTACTGAACATTTTTCTCATTTTCAAAGCTAATCGAGGAGAAAAATAACAAAATCTGACGTCCATTGAACAGTTTATTCTCCAAGCAACAACTATTACCGCCAACAACAAAAATAAAGTTATGCAATATTATGTTTGTTCGTCAGTTAGATGTATTATACAACAGAACGTCTAAGCATCCAATACATCGTCAACATTTAACGTCAGTTTTTCCTTTGTCAGGAATGGTTATAAAACAATACATGCTGAACATGATTATCATCAAACAATCAGCTGAAAGAACAAACTAACTAAATTCTACATCGTTCTAGGATTGATCTTGATTCGGACACTCGGCAGTTGTCAATGTAATGTTACATTGAAATCCTGACGTCAAGTGCCCTGGCACAGTGCCTCGTGCTTACGCGTGATCCCGTCCGTAGATGTACTGGATGAGGTCCACCACCCTGGCACTGTATCCGTACTCATTGTCGTACCTACACAAAATATCCACGATAAACGTCAGCGACATTTAACAGCCAAATGGTTCATTACAGCCTAGAAAAAAATTCAATAATTTGACTTGTTTCAAAACAGTTTACAATACACTAAGTCCTATCGTACAAAATTTGAAGAGACATAAAAATACATGTGCAGAGAAATGATAAGACTTTCATAATAAATTTCAGAAATTGAGCGAAATAAATAATTAAATTAAAACAAAAACTAAATTCAGTAAATTAAAACTATTAAGTCGATGTGCTACATTCAAAAATATTTTTAAAATATCTTCACTGAAAAACAGATAGATTGCAGATTGCTAGAGCTGCAAAAACGATCATGTCTAAATATTACCATTGCGCGATAATGATAATGCTAATCACATTTATCTGCACCCACATAAGAGTCAAGCCAATCAACAAATTGAGATACAAAAGCATAAAGCAGAATGAGAATATAGTTCAAAAACTACCATGTATGTACTAACACAGGCATCACGAATGCCAAGTTTTGCCTTAATTTCAAAGTTAGACATAAATGTAAGTGATACCGACCATGACACAAGCTTGACAAAGTTGTTGTTGAGGGAGATGCCAGCCTTGGCATCAAAGATGCTGCTCAAGGTGCACGTGAGAAAGTCGGAGGAGACAACTTCGTCCTCCGTGTATCCAAGGATTCCCTTCAGTCGTCCTGTCTCTGAAGCAGCCTTCACAGCGGCCTTGATCTCATCATACGTAGCCTACAACACAGGCAAATCTAGTGTACATCAAATCCAAGTAGGTAGCCTGCAGCACAGCCAAGTCTAGTGTACATCAAACCAATGTACATAGCCTGCAGCACAGGCAAGCCTAGTGTACATCAAACTAATGTACATAGCCTGCAGCACAGGTAAGCCTAGTGTACATCAAACCAATGTAGGAGCCTACAGCACAGACAAGCCTAGTGTACATCAAACCAATGTACATAGCCTACAGCACAGGCAAGCCTAGTGTACATCAAACCAATGTACATAGCCTACAGCACAGGCAAGCCTAGTGTACATCAAACCAACGCCGAATGCTAAACAACAGTTGGTAAGATAAATAATATATAATGCATTAATTTTACTAAATACCTTTATCACATCAAAAATCTAAGAAACAAAACATTAGAAATTCCACAATATAAAATGTAAAAGAATATTTTATTAGCACATTCAATCAAAATACAAAGGCAAAGATTAGGCATCTTCTGGATAGGTTTTTCTTGGCACCTAAAAAAAAAAGTTTAAAATAAACTTGACTAAACTTCAGAACATTGAATGTATGCAATTCAAATTTGCGAGAAATCAAAACGCAAATTCTGTAAGATGAAATACACTTACACCCTTCTCTATGCGGCAGGTCAGATCGACCACGGAAACGTCGGACACGGGAACGCGGAAAGCCATTCCGGTCAATTTTCCATTGAGTGCCGGAATCACCTTTCCAACAGCCTTGGCAGCTCCAGTAGCAGATGGGATGATATTTGTAGCCGCTGTGCGACCACCACGCCAGTCCTAGCAACAAATTACATAAATGATATACTAGAATTATTCATCATTACAATGATATTGTACTAATGTGCATAAAAGTGATATACTACATTAAATTAATAACCATCTAAACAAAGTATTAAATTAAATCAACAACAATAGCAAGGTTTAGTGTCAAGAAAATATAAACTTACCATAATGTCAAATACATAATAAGCAACAAAAATGAGATCCTTGCAGCACATAATCAATATATACAAACAAACACATGAACACATGTACATAAATCAACACAAAATCCAGTAACACGTCTCATTTAA
Organism: Buchholzia appendiculata; assembly: GCA_034694885.1. NCBI lineage: Eukaryota > Metazoa > Annelida > Clitellata > Enchytraeida > Enchytraeidae > Buchholzia > Buchholzia appendiculata. The sequence goes on along the minus strand of JAQFYQ010000524.1, from coordinate 6,993 downwards.
TCATAAAAATGTATTATTTTTCTGTACTAATTAGTCAATTATAACAAAGATACCTCCATTAAACTTTTCACACTATTTCCAACTAGTGAAGAACTTTTTTGTAAGTACCTTATGTTCAATTTTAAAGTAACGTAAAGTATGTGGCGTCTTCCAGATGGAAGGTTGCCGGGCGTTGATCTCTCCCACAGCCTTCAACCTGACGTATAGCAAGGGTCACCTAACCAGGGCCAGTGAGTTAGGTAAACACGTCAGTTTACTTGCCTCTAGAGCCTTTTACTACTAGTACCAACTTATTCAGTATTAGGTATGTGCTTTAAATTCAGTCTACCCAGGCTTCCTTTCAGATGATCAAAAGATTACTTGAACAATGTCAACAATGATTCCAAACTTCTACAGAACAACAGTTGCCAGCCTCCCCCCCTACCTTGCCAGCCAGTTGCCAGCCCTCCACCCCCTACCTTGCCAGCCCTCCCCTCCCTACCTTGTTGCTCGGTCCATCGACGGTCTTCTGAGTGGCAGTGTACGCATGAATGGTCGTCATCAGGCCTTCAATGATTGTGAACTTATCGTTAATAACCTTGGCAAGCGGAGCCAGACAGTTAGTCGTACAACTGGCATTGCTACAAACATGCATACATGAAAATAATATACAAACAATAACAAATCATATATTATAACATGACTGCATTACAACTTCAATTTAAAAACACACATATCATAAACATCAGTCATCAGTGTTAGAACATCAATTTTTAAAATCGTTTAATTGGTGTAACCACTAGGTGTTGACCAACCTGATGATATTCATCTTCTTTGGGTCATAGGTTTCTTCATTGACCCCCATGACAAGCATCGGGGCATCAGCCGAGGGCGCAGAGATGATCACCTTCTTTGCACCTCCCTTCAGATGAGCCTCACACTTGTCGATCACAGTAAACACTCCGGTCGACTCTACGACATAGTCGGCTCCTTCCTTGCCCCACGGAATCGACTGCGGATCACGTCTAAATCACACAAAACAGTTCTTGTAATTCACAAATAACAGCCGAGTACAGCAACTTTCAATATTTAAAGAAATTATTTAATATTCATTGAATCATTACAATATAAAAAAGAAGAGTATCAGTGGAAAACTCATTTGCTTCAATGACAACTGCCATGTGTAGGCAGAATTTAAAAAATTGCAACAACAGTAAACCACGAATAATGCAACTGATTGATAATTATAACCGTTCAGTGATCTTTTTATCAGCATCAATACTGAATCGGCGAGACCACTTTTAAAACAAAATCTAATCGAAGGCCACAATCAAATTGAGAGCGGCTCTTTGGAATCATGAATGTGGCAGCTACAAATGACAGCAATCCTAACTACCCGCATGCAGAGATACAACAGCTCTAATGAAATAAGAAATGTGGCCCCTCTCGAGGCTCAACACATGATTATCCATACATGTGCTTGATGTCAATGTTGCAGTCAATTATTACAATATTCAAATTTAAACAAATTGGCAACTGTTCATAAATTTAAAAGCATTAGCAAAATGTCTGAATAAGAAGAAAAAATGACTAAATAAGAAGATAATCGAGGAGGGAAAGAAGTCTACTCTTAAGAAGGAACAAGAGAAAAACAGAAAATGTCCTTTGCACTTCAATTCAAGGTAACTTGGGGAAAGGCAGCATGGTTCCTTTATCCAATAATTCACTAGTGCAGATAGCAGAAAAACAAATTTAGCAATAGATATATCATAACTCTAGATCAGATGCACTTTAGCACAGTACATTCAATAAACAATGCCAAATGAACAATGATTAACCCTTATATGGCATACACTTTGACTCATGAAGGTCGTGTAGAACAGAAACAAAAACACCATAAATTACAGGATCATAGTTTAATGGAAAAATACCATTAAAAGAAGCCACAACAGATCTTCATGGTAGGCCCTACTATAAAATAAATATTTTCAGGGAAATTCCAGTCTCATTTAAATCCACGATTTAGAACTTGCAGGTATTAAAAGCATAATAAATCATCATCAATATTCTTAATACCATATATCAATGCTAACAATGTATGGTATAACCTGCTACACAAAGCACTTAATAAAAAATAACATTTTCAGAACATACCTCTGAAGGTCGGTCACAACAGCCGGTCATTTTTCTTTAACTAATTGCACAAGTTATTCAAATTACACAATCAAGATGAAATCTAGAATCAGCTAAGCTATATTGACCAATCCTCTGCTATATACACAGCTGTACAACTGACTAAAGTGGCATAATATATCTGACAAAGTAGATTTACTAACTCGGCATAGACTGCAATCGCCTTGCCATTGATGACCAGTTTTCCGTTTTCTACTTTAATGTCGCCCTTGAAACGTCCGTGGGTGCTGTCGTAGCGGAACATGTAAACCTGAGCAAACAAATGATTCATCTCTGACCAGTGTACACAATGCACACGACGTTGCGCATACACACGATCATCCTAAACTAGTGCACACAATGCACACGACGTTGCGCTTACACACGATCATCCTAAACTAGTGCACACAATGCACACGACCTTGCGCATACACATGATCATCTTAAACTAGTGCACTCAATGCACTCGACCTTGTGCATACACACGATCATCTTAAACTAGTGCACACAATGCACACGACCTTGCGCATACACACGATCATCTTAAACTAGTGCACACAATGCACACGACCTTGCGCATACACACGATCATCTTAAACCAGTGCACACAATGCATACGACCTTGCGTATACACACGATCATCTATGACCAGTGCACACAATGAACTCGACATTGCGCATACACACGATCATCTTAAACTAGTGCACACAAAGCATTCAATCCTGCGCATACGCACAATCATCTAGAACCTGTGCAATTGTGTATAAATGCACGTATATTAGACTTGTGCATACAAAACACTTGTCTTAAACACGGACAATGTATGCAGAAATGCATTTATTTCGAACACAATAATGATTACTCTATGAGTAAAGTCAAAGTATGTCATAGTAACCATATTTGACGTGTCATTGTATGACAATCAGTTTTCTATCTAGATCGATATTTTTCAACAAAACACCTTAAGAATTGCACGACAGACTACAAATAATTTAGAACAACCCGGGACAACACTCAAATTCCAAATAGTTTAATGGACATCTTATTCTTCTAATTCCAATATGGTCAGCAAGAATAAATCTGTCATAAACAAAATTCAAACATCAATCCTAATCTGTTCATGATGAAATATCTCCAGACGCCCAACTAGTGCTCCAGTTAAACTATACGACTCATTGGGATATGATTCACTATACATCATGTTCAATTTATCTAGATGCCTCAAGTGACGTCGTTTGTGGACAGATTATTTTTCCAAATCATATGACAACAAGCTGCAAAGCAATAAACAACAAAGGTCTATCCCATACAGCAAGTACATTAATATAGAAATACGTTGCACATGGTTGAATACGTATCATGTATTCAAGGTCTATATGTTACACATGGTTAAATACGTACCATGTATTCAAGGTCTATATGTTACACATGGTTGAATACATACCATGTATTCAAGGTCGATGAACGGATCGTTGATGCAGACTACGTCGACATTCTTCTCGATAGCATTCCGCATGACAATACGTCCGATACGTCCAAATCTACGCGGATAGATAAACAAATTTATTTTACAGAATATACCACCCCATTATCATAATTAGATTGTTTGCACAGTGGGCCTATTACAGATGTTCGTGGACATATAAAATATCATATACAAAATTCAACATAAATGCAGGCAAATAAAGCGACGTTGGGCCATTCAAATCTACTTCAAACCAACTTCAACACGCCATATTTCTTAGACATTCAATACTCGCACAAAATCCATAACGAATGCAGTAGCCTACATTATTAGAAATAACAATTTCATTCCCGTGTTGCACTTACCCATTGATTCCTACTTTTGGTCCCATTGTTGAAGCTCAAGTGTACAAGAGTTCACCAGCAAAGAATCTAAAACAGACACAAATATTCATTAAATCCACATGCATTCTGATCCGCTAAAAATGCTCTTGGTTAGCCATATCAGCAAAATAAAAAGTAATAATTGGCCTAAGAATAAAGAAATAACATAGCAATTTATAAGCACACACTAAACGTTATGTTCATTTCAAATTCAATTCTGACCAAATTCTAATTCCCTCGTATTCAAGTGCCTATTTAAGCCGGAAGTCTTAGCTATAAATAGTAGGCTTAGTTAATCCAATATTATCGGTCTATGCTACAATTCGGCACAGTCGAGTCAACGGGGTAAGGATGGGTTAACAACCAATGACTACAGTACACTGGTTTTAACTATTTACAATTATTATACAGCAGGTGCAGTAAATTGCTACAGTGTTCACTATTAGTAGTATTGCCAACAAAATAGACAACACGCTGAACACAATATTATTATTCAGCTAACTGCCCGTCAACAAGACACAAAAAATTCCGTTCACTATAGTTCAATTCCAGATCTCGCCCGTGTCACCTCTGCTACGGCAGTGACAACCGTTCTCTCAGGTGCGCGCTGCAGGAATGAACATCTATTTGAAACTGGAAGGTCACTGATGAAGATAGTAAGTGGAACTGGAAGGTCAGTGGGGCTTGAAAGTCACAATGACCTCTGCCGTGCTCCAATAGCTCTGACCTTTGCACCCGCCCAGACTGCCGCAGTCTGACTTTATGTCTGCATCACTCTGATGCAAGCATTCTACACAATAAACTTCAGTCAAACTGCCTCTAAAAGTGTCAGTTTCACAATGACAGCACTCGAATGTTATCTAACAAGATAAGTAAATCACAGATACATATATCTAACAATGCAATATCTACAAATGTATCATGAAATAGATACAAAACAAGGAAAATAATTCTGATATAAACTATAGGCCTACATGTTATTACAAGCAATGTCACCTCACTGAACTAAGCAAATGACGTGTGGCTAGCTGGGCCAACAGGCGGTGCTCTGTCGACTAATATGAGTCCCTTAGCTGGAAATTATTCCTATCTACATTTTGTTAAAACTTCTTGCTTTTCAACAGTGATTGGCTGCAGTACTGTAAATGCGACACCGCAATTATAAACCACTTTTGGATGCGATATCTACGGTCTACCCGATATAGATCTATGTTTAAACTACTTCTAGGAAGGCAGAAGTGCTGCAAGACACTGTAAAATAGCTATGAATAGAGCATTAGCTTCATATATCTTAAAAATTAAATGCAGTACCGAAAATAAAGAGTTTGTCTAGCAGGCGAATGCGATTGCGTGCAATACATTGAGCTTCTTTATGAATATTTCTTATTATGGGGCGAAATCTGAGGCGTTAGTGCGAAATTCATAGGTATTTTATACAGGCCATTGAAGAGGATTTTCTGCCCTCTCGGAAGGAGTTTAAACATAGATCTATATCGGGTAGATATCGCACCCCAAAGTGGTCTATTCAGCCAACCATCAACCAAAGAAAATGTGCAGCTTGAAGTATTTATTTGTGCAGATATAAGTTATACTAAAATAGCTTAAATATTAGTGAACTGTGGCATAGCATCAGCTAATTTTTTGGCGAAAGTCAACAATGCACATCGTTTCACAAACGACAATATTGACACTTAATTGACTGACTCACCTGTAATTATCATGTAATTATTAACATATTTGTTTATGGTTATTAAGTCATACTGTCGTCACTCTGGCCCTGGCCCTACCCTAATTCTTATTTTTAGATTTTTTATTTTTATTTTTTAATAGCTTCACAATTATTTGTTCTCTTTTTACTATATTTATTTTATTTGTCTTTTGATGTCTACTAACTCGCTATGTAAAAAATTCTATGAATTTATTCAGTCGCTGAACTTATTGCCTTCAGGTATTGAAGATGCCTCCACACAAGAGTATTATACAGAAGAGGAATTCAACAGTCAGTTCGAAACTATGTGTGCCGACAACACTGAAATAAGTGTCATCCATATGAATATTCGCAGTTTAAATGCTAATAGTCCTAAGCTTTCCCAACTGTTCTCTGAATTAAAGTTTCATTTTGATGTCATTATTCTTTCAGAAATTTGGGCATACAACATATCAATGTACAGTCATTTATTACCTGATTACAATTTTATTTATAAATTACCAACTTTATCAAAAATTGGAGGTGTTGGCATGTATGTTAAAAAAGAATTATTAATAAATGAGATAGAATTACAGTGTGATTATCTAGCTAAGAATGACCTGGCTGAATGTCTTGCACTGGAAGTAACAAAAAATAACAAAGCTTATATTATGTATGGTATATATAGGCATCCAAATCAAAATATCAATAACTTTACTGATTGCTTTGAGAAAATTTTAAATTTAATTGTCTCTAATAAACAAATTAAAAATTGTATTGTTGCTGGCGATTTTAATATTGATTTACTAAAGTATGATACACACTCTGATGTTGCTAGATATCTGGATATGATGATTAGTCATAGTTTCTTCCCCTCTTTAACTATGCCTACTCGCTTAACAGAAACTTCTGCCTCACTAATTGACCATATCTATTTCTTTTCTCGATGCAATTTGAGTAATATGGACATATCTAAACTATATGCTGGTATAATAACCACCGATATTACTGACCATTTAACTAATTTTCTGATTTTAAACACCTCAAAAACTAAAATGCAAAAAACTAGACCCTTAGTAAGAATACAGTCCAAGTCCAACATGTTAGCTTATATAAATGAAATTAAATCGGTCGACTGGAATGTTCTAGTGTATAGTGTAGATGATGTAAATGTTGCGTATAATAATTTATTTTCTTGTTTAGAATGTAAGTACGATAAGTGTTTTCCTCTACGACCGGTTTCTAGAAGAAGAGTTAAAGACAAGTTGTGGATTACATTAGGATTAAAAAAGTCTAGTGCAACAAAA
>JAQFYQ010000523.1:0-16670 GCA_034694885.1 Buchholzia appendiculata | reverse complement strand
AAGGGCTTCCGTTCCACTCGCTCTCGGAAGTAATACTTATCGTAACGTGTTCATATCTCATCACCCCCTAGCGAGAGACACAGTGAACACTCTAGTTCTAACCGTCTTGCCAGGTACCACCATAATATCTTTCTAAAATCAACACTTTAAAGCATCATTCTACGTAATTTAATTTAAATACAATCAATATAGAATATTCTAAAATGCAAAAAATATTGTCAATTTCACAACACAACTTGCAATCGCTATCGAGTTACAAAGTGTAGCCGCTTTTCAAGATGAATCATGTTTAGAACCAAGGATGGCGCTAGAAGTTTTATTTGCAGGAGGTCTGACGTGCGATCGAGGTGGAGCGAATTTTTCAATGTTTATAGATTGGTTAGACGATCTTAAGGATGTTTAGGGGATTTTCTGAAGAAAAAATCTGGTAAATATTTGGGGCTTAGCCCTCGCGCCTCATGCGTGATACTATTTGTTTTCGCCAGTGCATAGAACTACGCAATGTAAGTTTCACGCCAAACATTTACACTTGAAATGTAGCTTCACATTAGTTAACGAGGAATTTCTCAAAATCTATTAATAGTCACCTTAGCGTTGTAGCGAGTCAGCACGTTCAGTTGGTACCTTCAGGAATTTGTTGAAGTATAGCAATTTCGGAAATGTTGCAGGGCTGTCTACTAACCGATTTGCGCAACAACTGATGGCTCATAATAGTCCAGTTTTTTTAACAACGTATACTGTAACATATCACTGATATCTGTAAAGCGGCGGCTACACGGTCGAACTCAGTACTTTACTGAGTTCGAAACTTAGTCTCGTTTATTGGCTACACGGTGAGATTAGTACTTTACTCAGTTTCGAACTCAGTTCGAAACTGAGTAAAGTACTAATCTCGACAGAATCTCACCGTGTAGCCAATAACTCGGACCAGTTTCGAAACCAGTCGCAAAAATCAAACATGTTTGATTTCAAAGACGAGACTGAAACCGAGACTGAACTAGTAACGTCGTGTAGCCAGAAAGCTGAACTCGAGACGCGACAGGGGAGCAACGCTCTTCGAACAGTCTCATGATTGCGTTTTTTTGTGGCTAAACGATGCGACTAGTTTCGAACTGAGTAAAGTACTAATCTCACCGTGTAGCCAATAAACGAGACTAGTTCTTTACTCAGTAAAGTACTGAGTTCGAAACTGAGTAAAGCCGTGTAGCCGCTACTTTAGTGTGTCTGTACGGTACCCGCCCTAAAGTACACTTGAGAAATATCGATCTCAGGAAGCGCGTAATATCCACTTGAAACTGTAAACCTCGTTTATAAGTATAATTTTATTATAATTTTATTATAATTTTTCATCATTACTATCATAACGTGTATGTATAGTATATTTGTTTTAAGAACCTATGTTATTAATTTAGAGGTGGAGTTGTAAATCGTTCAGAAGTGCGTTGAAAACAGCCAATTTTTCCTCATTCTTGTTCACTTTCGTCCAGATTAGCATCAATTGGCAATTTGGCACAATTAGCATTACAATTATATTTGGTTGGGCGTTAAGGAAAAATGTTTCCCCGACGTAATCAAGTTAGAATTGTTGAAGAGTAGTATGCTCATGGTAATTAAACTCATTATGTACTCTGTCGACTAGAGCATATGCATATGACATATTTGATTGTAACTGAAGCAAAGTTTTACAGCTGGATGCTCATCATAACGGCTGCTGCTACTGCTGCCGCTGCGACTTCCTTAAAGCTCATGAATTCCTGTCTGTAGATGTAATGCGACTGGAATTAAATGAATGCAGTCTTTGTGTGATAATCTAATTACACAGTCTGTTGCATCGAGTAATCCCTGAGAATGTAGTGCTGGATTAGGCATGATTTGAGTGGGATCTGCTCTTTCTTCTTTCTTCTGCGCTGTGATGCACTGCTTTCAGAGAATCTCATCTTTGTAGGATCTGAACGATGTTAGACTGAATGCCATTCCGATGATTGGTTTAGGATTAAAAACAGAGGAATGGAAATTCTAGTGAATATGATTTAAACAAAGGATTATCTTTTTTCTAGTGATTATTAATATGATTAAGTATTTCTTCATATTGATCCGTTCTTTTTTGTGGCTCTGAAAGGTATGGGGGGGGGGGGGCTTTGATTTAATATTTCAAATATTTGTTGCTGTAATTTAATCGCTTAGTAGTGGCACATTACTAAGTTTAGATGATGCCGACTTTATCTGATGTTTCTTGCGTCGTCTAGACTTTCTAATGTACGAAGAGCATGCACAAGTCAAGTAACAATTATTGTATTGGTGTTTTTGTGCTGTTTGAATTTCATGAAACACAATTTTATGGAAGGATACCTTTTCTTCCACTTTTTTCTTTCGCTAATAATTTGTCGTTTAGCCTTGTGCCTCCTCCCCCCTCCCCCCCCCCCCGATCGTGTTTAAGTATGAAAGTTAGATCATAAAAACTATGTAGGACGATAGTGTGGACATCAGCTTGTGGTTCAATATATAACAGAAGGCTGACCTGACCAACTGGGAAATTAAAAAGTAATTAATTGTAAATGAAAATGAAAGGCTGCGTGCGTGCGTGAGGGCATGTCACGTGATCACATTGTTATTCTATCTATGCGACGCGCCCGAACATCTGGTAAATATTTACTACAGATGCCTTACTACTGGTAAATGGTTTTCAATGACATTTACTGCTATACAAAATTATTCAACTTATCCTTGAGGCAACAATAGTAAGTGGCCCAAAACGGTTGGGGGGGGGGGCAACAATAGGTAAATGGTCCAACATGGGAGGGGGTTTAAGGGATCTTCATCATCACCTATTTAAAGTCTACGATTGGCTGTTGCAAGATGCCTGTGCTGAGCACAGTTGCAGACTTTGACTAATGCCCCTGACGGCGAAGGGATATAGAACAGTTATTGATTATAATAAAATATGTAGTGCTAAACTATCGAACATGGATGTGATGATGTATGCCAAGCTGCTCGCATTGTCTCAAAAGAGCTCTATCTTAAGAAACTTTTATAAAAATATTAATTAGCCCAAAAAAAATTAAATCGAACATCGATGACTTATTGATGATATTAATAGATTATTGGAACATGGTTCTAAACTTAGCCTTATTTTACCTATTTTTATCCGGAAAGATAAGAAATCTTCTCATTCTAGTGGAATATGAATATGAATAGCTCAATATTTTCAAACTATGGCATTCGAGATTTATGGCTATGTTAAATAGTGAGGTTTTATAGTGGAGAAATATTTACGATAGCCGGCGAATCTTTCTCATGAACTTGAGGGTTCTTGCATCAGGTTCTTGCATCAGGAACTACATGGGTCTATTACTGAATGTGCAGAAACACTAGATGTAGTGAGTATATTGATTGTGTCGAGATCAGTGTGTGTGTCAGAGAACTGGGTTTGAGGAAGTTGTTTTGATAGAGTGCCTTCTATTAGCACTAGAGATTATGCAAGTTAGCTTAAGCTGGAATTTCCATTGCAGTTTTAGTAATCTGGTATTCCCACTGCAGTCTGAGGAGTTCAGAATTGGAGTTCCTTATTTTTCTAACATACATGTATTGTATCTAGGCTTTCTCTCTTTCTATTCTTCTTTCCTTTAGCTGAAGTTGTTTGTAGTAGGCCGAAATGTATTTACAGAGCATACAACCAAGGCATTAAATTTCCTGCAGATTTAATTTGATAAGTTTAGAATTAGGGTCCATATTTTCTGCTATTTCTGCACTTTCTCTCTTTCTCTTCTGTCCTTTAGCTGAAGTTGTTTGTTGTCGGCCGAAAGGTCTTTACATAACAGGCAAACAAGGCATTGAATTTCCTGCATATTTAATCTAAGGAGTTCAAGATTTTAAATTCCTTATTTTCTAAAATATCTACACTTTCTTTCTCTTCTTCTTTCCTTTTACTGAAGTTGTTTATAGTGGGCCGTAGTGTCTATACAGAGCAATACAAACAAGGCATTGATTTTCCTGCAGATATAACCGTCGAATTTAGTGTGATTAAGTGTGTTGGATATTGGCAACTGGTTTTGAATTTTAATCGAATGTCACAGCAATCAGGTTTTAGTTTTTCTATTTTTCCTTATTCGCCTGTATGAACCTTGCGCGCTCTGCGAAGTGCATCAGAGTGTGAATCGACAATTATAAGTAAAAAATCTATGCACTCAGTTTGATTCAGTTCGCTTGTCAAAAGTTTTTTTTATGTCCTTGTATTCAGAGTTTGTGATGACAGTAAATCTGCTTAGCTTGGGAAGCCATAATGTTGAGTAATTGCACTCGTTTGGGAAGCCTTCTAATTTGCAGTAGTGCTGATTTGGAAGGCGTTGTGTGTTTCAGCTGGTTAATAAGTTCATTTTGCGCCTCAAAGTGTCAGGGAGGACATTCCACACCGTGCGTGCAAAGGAAATGCTTCATACCTGCATAAACTGTAGACTAGGACAGTACTGTAGTCCTGAGTATTGGCTTATACACTCACTTTTCAATCGTATGAGTGTGCTGTAGACTTGTATGACTGGTGTGATTGAACCTAATAGTGACGTCATCATCATCATCGTCATTATCATCGTCATCATCATCATCATCATCCATCTGTAACTGATCTGATTTCAAACAAGTTAATGTGTCTGAAGCGTTTATGAATGTTGTGTTTGTATTTATATTTTACTTTATGTTAGTGTTGAGATGTGCTTTAACATTGTTTATTCTCTTTGCATTCCGGTACTGATCATGTTCAGAGTCAGCACAGTAATTACCCATCTGTTTAAACTCGTCTGACAGCCGGGCAATTAGTAGCTTTGCTACAATTTATGCTGATTGGGTTGGTTTATTTCATTTGCTGATCCAAATGACTATATAGTAACAAGAAAACCTTGATTGAGTCTTTTTCTTTTTTCTTTTCTTTTGAAGTAAACAGTTATTATTGTTGTTATTAAGTGCATTAAAGAAAGCAGTCGCGTTTCTTGGTATTTCACAATGTATTACAGATTACAGTTTGTTTTCTGCTATCACAACAATGCATTTTGATACAGATCACAGTCTGTTTGGTTCTTTCGCGGTGAATAATCCCGCATTATGTACGTTGCGCTATTTCTATACTTATGTTCTCACACGGGATGAACTAGTCACGATTTTGAAATTAAATGATTTGATTAATATATGTCGTGATGGCATTCTATTCGTGACCGATCAGTCTTGGGTTGGTGGCACAAGATGAGGTCAGTTAGTGGCAGCACATTTAGCGCCGCTCGTTGACGGCGGCGGCCAGTTGACGTTACGTTGACACTGGAGCTCTGCAAGATTTACAGCTCTGCTTAATCTTGAATAGTGATCTTTAATAGAGCTTATGAGTAAGGAGTAGTTGAGTCTGAATATTAGACTGGATAATCGCTCATTATGTATTCATATTACACTGATCCCTGATAAATCTTGATGTAATCATATTTCGCTGAACTATGTCAGGTATGCTGCATGCATGGTATCGGAACTAATTATCAGAAATAAGCCCCCCCCTCCCCTTATCTCTGAATGTGGGGGCAACATGCCATTGGTTAAATTAAGTAGTCTCTTATTTCTGAGAACTACTTGGACATTTAATTAATGTGCAGTGTTTCAAGAATTTCTAAATTATGTCAGGTAAATTATGCCCAGTAAATTAGGTCAGGTAAATTAGGTCAGGTAAATTAGGTCAGGTAAATTATTTCAGGTAAATTATGTCAAGTAAATTATGTCAGGTAAATTATGTCAGGTAAATTAGTTCAGGTAAATTATGTCAGGTAAATTAGTTCAGGTAAATTAGGTCAGGTAAATTAGGTCAGGTAAATTAGGTCAGGTAAATTATGTCAAGTAAATTATGTCAGGTAAATTATGTCAGGTAAATTATGTCAGGTAAATTAGTTCAGGTAAATTAGGTCAGGTAAATTAGGTCAGGTAAATTATGTCAGATAAATATATCAGGTAAATTATGCCCAGTATATTATGTCAGGTAAATTATGGGGATGACTGTCTATTAAATTGAATAATTTCTAGAGCTCGTGGAACGGTGCTGATCACAACACTGACTAGAAAATATCGAACGCGTCTATGTAGTTCTTTACAAAACATATTCACAAATAAGAATAATAACAAACTGGTAACCATGTTGTTATGGCATCAAGACCAATGTAAAACCTGGTCCCAGCTGACCGTTCTATTATTTATTGACCTGTTTGTTGGTGGCCACTTTACAATACACAGTCTTGACGACTCTTCACAGTTAATGTTTTGTATCTGTTTTGTTATAATATAAAGAGTTGTTCATCATAACAAAGCCTTGAAGTTTATGAGTCACCGAGCAAAACTTTCCGGCCATTCAGTGTAAAAAAATAGAAAAAAAGTTGTTTATAACACACTGGAACATTAGATCCTATTAGGCTGTGAACGTGTGTTGTATTGGTTATAAAGTGCTTCTCTCTTATTCGCTATTTATTGTAGCCGTTTGATTTGCGTTTGACATTTTGCAATTGTAATGGTGCATGTGAAAAATAGTAAATTCATCTAATCTGAAACTGTAAACATGCTGGGAAGTGGCATTTAGAGAGACTGGAAAACTAAAACGGCATATAAGGATGTCAAAATCTTTTGTTTTTCTCTATTTTGTGTACCGTTATGTAGTCAGTTTTTTAAAAATAAAGATTTTTGTAAGATTTTTAATTGATAGGTAGTATTTATTCCTGGATAAAACTAATGGAGAAATTTTTGTAACTTTATTGTATAAAATCGTTCGCTTGTTCATTAGGACTTTTCCCATACAGTCAATCTTTGCAGTAACTTGCATTAAGATAGCCACTAGTGAGGGAGGAAGCTGTATTTCATGCTAATGACATCCTTATGAAAGCATTTCCGTGTAGAAAAGTAGCTTAATTAGTAAACACTCAACAAGTTATCTTAAACACTTCTAAAAGTCTTGTGTATTTGTGAAAAGTGGCTGTGTAATAAAATACCAAGCTTGATTTCTTAGTTCTTATATTTGACTGTGTGTCTCTAGACATACAGTCAAATATAAGGCGCCATGAAGTAAATTATGTGGATCATACAGACGTAATTGCATGTCTAGTTATTATTGATTAGTGTACTGTACACTAATTGTATATTGACTGGCATTACTGTATATTACTCTTTAGAGTCTTTAATAATGAACAGAAAAATAGAGAAATAAAAATATCTGCCGCCTAGTGAATAAAACTCGCTTTGAACAGCTGTACGAGAATGTGCACTGGAGAATATTTATTGCTTATTATTGACTTGTATCGATTTTTGTAGGTATGTGCCCCGCGAAGTTTTTCTCTGTCTTTGAGTGATATAAATGTATTTATTGGCCGATATCTGTGCCTCGGCTCCTTCTCCCCCCTCCCTTCCCCTCCCCTCCCCTTCCTGCGTGACTGACTATCTCATTTGCTTGCTATTATGAACCTTACTAGTGTTGACTGTAGCGCAGACTATCTAATGTTACATCTTGAGCTGTTTGTGAGGCGTGTAATGAGATAGTAATAGTATGCGCTGAGAGAGAGTCTATGATTCTTGTATCAGGTGATTTCTTACTATGTTACTCAGCGATGATCAAGTTAAAGATAAAGACGCTACAGTTTAGATATTGAGTATATTGTCTAATAAATAGGACACATGTTATAGACATGCAGTGACTAGAGTTATTGATTTACTGTATGTAGTCTGCGCTGCTGGCCTGCAGAGATTGTCTGTGGATCGTGCAGATCACTGACTGTGTTATGATGCAGACTTCAATTTATTGCTGCAATAAATATAATTTATGGAATACATACATACATACATAGCCTATTTACATTCCAGTGAATCATTTATAGGTGTTGCGTTAACATTTCAGCTGTGTTTGTCACCTATTGAAGTCGTTATTAGGGAATGTCTGTATGTATGTATGTAAGATGCACTTCTTACCTTAGCAACGCACCATGCGTTGCTAAGTTTAAAACGTCACAAAATCGTTGGTGTTGAAATGCGTGGAGTTGTTATGGGGTAAGTGGGGGTATATTTGGCTGAGACCGATTTCTACATTCCTCGTTTTCCTTTGATGTGAGAAATGTATAAGAGGCCATATATATGTGAAAATATTCAGCATTGATGTAGCTTGTAAACAGAACGGCTTCTGTTGCTTAGAATTGGTCTGTACAGTATTGATCAAGTCCAACAAAGCCTACTTTTCCATGTCGCATTTGTTAGTTACAAGTACTACCTGTTATGCTGCCTGGTTTTCTATTACATATCCATCCACTTTGCAATGAATTCTCTGTACATTCTCTGCGCACATTCTCTGTGTACATTCTCTGTGCACATTCTCTGTGTACATTCTCTGTGCACATTCTCTGTGTACATTCTCTGTGCACATTCTCTGCGCACATTCTCTCTGCACATTCTCTGCGCACATTCTCTGTGTACATTCTCTGTGCACATTCTCTGCGCACATTCTCTGCGCACATTCTCTGTGCACATTCTCTGTGCATTCTCTGCGCACATTCTCTGTGTACATTCTCTGTGTACATTCTCTGTGTACATTCTCTGTGTACATTCTCTGTGCACATTCTCTGTGCACATTCTCTGTGCACATTCTCTGTGCACATTCTCTCTGCACATTCTCTGTGCACAATCTCTGTGTACAATCTCTGTGTACATTATCTGTGCACATTCTCTGTGCACATTCTCTGTGCACATTCTCTGCGCACATTCTCTGTGCACATTCTCTGCGCACATTCTCTGTACCTGTTTTACATTAAGTGCAAACTTCATTTCGCCCCCCCCCCCTCCACGCTTTCATAAATACTCTTTTTTACTGTATTCTTTTTTATTAGCATTTTGCCACCTTCCCGCTTCAAAATGTAATCATTTTAGTTTTATTCTTTTTTATTAGCATTTGTGAAATTGTGATACCGCAATTGAGATTGTTTAAAGAGTGCTAGTGTGTGTGTGTGCTTCAGTTATAGGAATGCTGCATCTCGTGTGTGACTGAACAAACTATCTCAATTGTTTCCGAGTGGTTTTGTAGCGCTGGTTAGGCACAATAAATTAATCAATAATTTATTTTAGATTGGTTGTTACTTTGTGACTGTGTGACTAATGGCTGAATTGCAATGTTTGTGTGTAGAACATTCTAGTAAAGAGAGAGAAAGATGGACGCATGTTGGCCGTGGTGGCTGACCTTGGCCTTGCCTGTCAAATACCTGATCCCAGGTAAACTCCTTCGCTGTCATGATTTACTCTAGTGTCTGGAGGGAGCTTAAGTTTGAATCATTTCTTTACAAAAGTTACATACAATCCCGAGCTCAAGGTTTAGTTTCACATTGTTTTTTGTTACGCAGATCAGTTGCAGATTGGAGTACTCCAGGGATTCGGATCTAGATAGTGAATTCCAGCATCATGGGTTGCGATCAAATATCTAAGTTTACAAAATGGAGCTTGATTTTTTTGGGGAAAAATAATAGCAAATACTACATAGCTATTGCATTTATTTGCAGAGCTGCTGAAGTCTGCATGTTAAACTCCTGATGCGCTTGTAACGTATTCGATGCATTATGAATTTTGGCTTCTATGTATTTGAGCATGGGCTGATTTTAATTCTTCTTTAGATACAAAAATAGTGTGATAGTAAATATCAAAGTATAATACTTAAATGCTATATTTATGTAGTTTAGGATCTATCCTTTGTTATACTGACGTGTCATTGTACGTATATTGTATTAGGTCGGATAAGCCGTACCCTGTCGTTGGATCCCCGTACTGGATGGCTCCCGAATGCATTGCGGGCAAGCGGTATAGCGAAAAGGTAAGATAAGGTTTTCCTTGTTTGCACTTTGTATTAATTTTTTATGTGTTGTTAAATTGCAAAAAAATAACTATCGATAAAAATTTCTTATTTATGTCTACTGTTAATTGTAAATTAATAGATAGAAGGCTGAATTCGTCGTGACTGTGAACTTGAGGAAAAGCCCGGATTCATTGGTGACGGTTTTGAAAGTGAAGGCGGTTTTTTTCCTTGTAGGTTTAACTATTTTTACCTACTCTTGTTTAGCCTACTTATTCAAACTTGTTTCAGAAAAGAAACGTGTAACCGGATGCGTTGCATTTCTTATAAGAAGGAAATTAGACTGATTCGTCTCGAGTTTTACACTTGGCTAAGCCGTCATATCAATCCATACAAAGTTAGAAGTATTTGAAGTTACGCTGTGGCATTGTGAAGTTTATTGACACTTTTTCTTGTACTGTGTTGCAGGCTGATGTGTTTTCCTTCGGTATTGTCTTGTGTGAGATAGTGGCAAGAGTGGAAGCGGATCCAGATATATTGCCAAGAACAAAGGTTGGAATGAAGTTCACTTTATATATTTTACTTGTTTAATTGTTGCTCATCATCATCATTATCATCATTATTATCATCATTTATCGTCTGCTTGGCATTGTCCATGATGGAAAATTTCACATAATTTTTCCATAATTAGAAGCAGATTGTATGTGATTAAACTCTGTAGACTGTAGAGCATATGCATCTACGATTTTGTTAAGCAAAAGTTTATTGTTAGATGCCCTTCCTGACGCTAGCATTCTTGCTGCTCGCCTTGAGCACTGGAGGAACCTGGTGGGTTGGTTGTAAAGCTCGACACCACTGAGCCAATATTATATCACTAATATTAAATGCATCAAGATGAATAATTATTTTTTTGCTTTAGTTTGACCAAGAATTAAGTCAGACTTTTCCTAAACTGCAGTCATTCACTGTGGTTAATTCTAAATGTCACTATCTGCTCACTATCTGCTTAAGTGATTTTTTAATTTATCACCAGGTGTCTTAAAACCGTTCATTTATTTAACGAGTCCCTCATTGTGATTAGTGTCAGTTAAATGAGTTGTCTAAAGTGCATCGTCTGTTTGTACAGAGGTTTGGAATAGACTACGTGGCGTTCAGCAAGATGGCGACCGACTGTCCTCTTCATCTTCTTCATCTCACTTTCACCTGCTGTCAGGTAAAACAAACATTTTCTTTTTGTTGTTATTACAGTTGTTGATTTTACATTTCTCTTTGTTGTTATTTCATTTCTTTTTGTTGTTATTACTGGTTTTTACCTCCTGTCGGTTGGCGTTGGTCTTTGATATCTGCTGTTGTTTTATAATGTAACTTTCTTTGTCCGGCACTTTGTTTGTAATTGAAGCCTAAACTATGTTTAATTTAAATTTGCAGATAATTATTAGATGATTCTGGTATGTACCTTAGCCTTTAATTTTGACACTTTGTCTTATTCAAGTTCCTGCTGAGTCGTTGGATTCTGTAGCAAACATAGAGGAGAATTGAAGTTCTGTTTGGAAGGAGTGTTTGTAATGTATACTTCAGAGCAGTTTTTATCTGTGCTGATTATCCCACAGATTTTATTGTCATTATCAATGAACGTTTGAATTACAAGAATGTTCGATCATTAACTGAAATTTAAAATTTCATAAAAAATTCTATGAAATTCATCATCAATCAATTGATTTATATATTTCCTATCCTGTGATAACTGGCTGATAACTGTGATAACTCTTGTTTAACTGTATCGCTGTTGTCACAAATCTGTTCGTTAAAAAACTTACATATTTCGTATCACCTAATGGCTTATCTGTTGTTGGTATGTTTCTAGATTGATCCAAAGAAACGTCTTTCATTCGCTGAGATCGTGAGTCGCCTTGAGGAGATGAAGTCTATAGGACTGATGGCTGTAATTCTTGCTGATCTCAGTAGGATCGGTATCTATGGAGTCAGTGGCCTGAGCATCGATCGGATAATACTCGAACGCATTCTAGGTACGCGCATCATTTTTCTTGCAAATAGATAATTGTATAGAGAAATTCACGGATTATTTGGATTATTCGTACCGGTATCTGTAATGATTGTCACAGGTAAGAAATGTTATATTAGCACAGGTTTAGATTATAATTTATATGATTAGTGGATCTGTTGGGATCGCAGAGCCTACTGCAATGCAGAATTGCCATGTTTCTTAACCACAAGTAGCCATTTGTTTTGACCTGGAAATTTTTCCGAATTTAAATAATGATGACTCGGCTGAATTTACCTCTCTCTCTGTGCCTTAATTTTCACTGAAAAATTACTTGTTCAGTTTTATCCCAACCTGATACTATCAAATCAATTAATTGATCAAAGCTAAGACTGGTGTTTATGTTAGTTAGCATGGTATGACAATACCATGGTGTAGCAAAATTGTCAGGAGTTTATGTTTTTGCTTATTTTTTGCATATAGAGCCAGCTCTTGCATCTGCTAGCTGTCCGCTGTAGATAGATACAAGCAGTGTAATGACAGTGGGAGGAGTTATTGTAATTTGTCAAATAATTAGTACTGCATTGATGTATTTAATATGTATTCTCGGTTTTCTCGCACGTTTATGTAGTTGCATTTAGTTTAAGTTGAATCTGACTATGTGTTATCAAGTTGTATTAACATCAAGATTTGATCTCGTTATCTTTGTTGTGTTGTTGTTTTCAGACTTGCGAGAACCGAAGCGAACTCGGTCGGACGAGCTGGCATCATTCGGTCTGTACGAAGAGATGAATGTGATGCCCTCCGCGAACCGCCGGTTCATACCCGTCACCCCTCTGATGGTCGGCAAGGTGATGAGTAAAGATGACGCCCACTATGCACCACACAAAGACAATCCTTTTACTTCCCGCTTCAGGGACGCCAGTGCCAAAATCATCGATGGACTCTTCGACACCCTTGTCGACAGCTTTGACTCTACCCTTTCCCCGCGGAATCCACGGACCCCTCCCGCTACGCCTCTTACGCCGTTCGACACGTGGGTGCAGCCTGCGGTTTCCCCCAGGCGTCGGTGTCAGTCTCTTCCCGGGTCCCCCGTGCCGTCTCTCGATCTCGCGATGAACGACTCGCGGTTTGACTTCCCCGTTGATTGTGGTAGTCGATGGTGCGGTGTAGACAGTGAGGCGAGCAGCGAGTACGAAGGTGGCGGAGGGTGGTCGAGTGCAGACAGTGCCGTCGATGTGATGGACAGGCGGTACAGACCGTGCAGTCTGGGCAGGTTCACGAAACCCGAGTCATGTTGTCGACATCACGACCAGATTGTTGCGCTGTGTCTCGAGTGCATGGCCCTCGGTGAGAGCAGTCATTGGAACTTTGACGATACAACTTCTGCCGATTCCCTCGCGCAGTCTTGTGGATCATCCCTCGAGGGGTCGTCCGCGATACTCTCTCCTAGCACTTCGTATTCCGGTACGTGCAGTAGCTGCGGTGTCGGACCTGAGCATCGAGGCGGTGTCGGATCCGAAGCTGCACAGAGTCACTACGTGTCCGGCGGGTGCAGGTGGGAGGATGAGAGGTGGAGGTCGCAGGAAAGGTTCCAGGCGTTGATGAGACTTTGGGAAGCACAACAGTGGCAGCAGGCTACGGAGGGTGGACTCACCGCGGGGGTGGGAGCAGGAGGGCGGCTGACTGGATCCGTACGCTGTGCTGCCGTGAGATCCAAGTCTGTGCGTCTGCCACAGCGGCGGAAGATGTTTGACTCTTGCGTGATGCGTCCCGTGGATGAGCTGCGAAGGATTTGGGAGAATGTCATCCGACTTCATGTCGCAAGTTGTCGTAGGCCGACGGTTAGTCATGTCAGGCCGTCGTCCCCCGTCACTGTTTCCACTGCAGCTTCGTCTAGTCGGTATAAGAAGGATTCAAATTAGACATTGTTCTGTCTTCTTTCCTTCTCCCCTTCCCGCCCAATTTTTAACCATGGTGCCTCGACAACTAATTTTTGTCACAACAACCTTTGTCATAGTTTGTGACTTTGTTTCCTTGCAATAGTTTGTACTGTTTTGGAATAATTTAGTTACGCCAAGTCAACGATAATAGTGGCCTATCGAACCAGGTGAGTTTTTGACTGTTAATTACGTAATATTTACCTACTTAAAGTAGTCTTTTTTACAAATAAAATCAGATGCTGCCTAGGCTACTTTAAAATGAAAGGTCTTTATTGAAAGAAAACTTTATATAAAATAGTACTTCAATTTAGAATTGTAATTATGTTTACTTTAACGTGCCGGTGAGGTTGAGCTGAATATATTTCACATCTAAGGTACTTTTTTGTCTGTGCACTTAATTCAAATTTGTGAAACACATGAAGAGTGGAAATAATCTGACCAACTCTGCACATCAATCAAAATTGTGAGACATAAAATGAAAATAATTTGATAATTTCGTTATATTGAAAGTAATTAACTGAATTTTTCCCTACTCTACGCCCACATTGTCAAGCTTGTTGGTCACATGTTTGCTAAGCAGTTCGTGGGGTTTATTGCCACTCATTTTTACTGCAGTTCGATCACTATGTTTTGCGAAAGTCGGTCGTTTGTCTATGCACGTGGTACGCCGCATGAGTGTTGCTGGTCAGCCTAATGCAGTGTATTCTATTTTATGTTGTAATTGATTTAAGCTTAATCCTATCTGCTTGGTTTAATAGCTTACAATTGTATATACGGCTGCTAATATTTAATAGCTTTGCACTGTTCTTTATTGGTTGCCATTGTACTATGAATTTATTGAAATAAATTATGAAGCTTTCATCTCAAATAAGTATTATGGCAAGCAATCGCGATGTCTACAGTGGGCTTGTCTGCAGCAGTTGTGTCTACAGTGGGTGTGTCTACAGTAGGTGTGTCTACAGTGGGCGTGTCTACAGTGAGTGTGTCTACAGTGGGCATGTCTACAGTGGGCATGTCTACAGTGGGTGTGTCTACAGTGGGCATGTCTACAGTGGGTGTGTCTACAGTGGGCATGTCTACAGTAGGTGTGTCTACAGTGGGTGTGTCTACAGTGGGCATGTCTACAGTGGGCGTGTCTACAGTGAGTGTGTCTACAGGAGGTGTACCTACAGTAGGGATATCTATACTGGATATGTCTGTAGTAGGTATGCTTACAGTATTATTGTCTCCAGTAGGTATGCTTCAGTAGACTTACCTACATTAGGCATGTTTGTTGTAGGCAAGGAACTCGTGCAGTAGTCTGTATGTGGGGAATACTGCTAGAATCTAAATAATATATATTGATTGAACTCCACGGTTTGGGTTTGGTTTCCGTAGTAAAAGTTGTACAATTAACTGTTGACAACAATATGCAATATGTTATGAATTACTGTTTTAAGTGATAAGTTGTTGAGACCACAAGACTTAATTATTAACACTGCCTTCTATTGCCAGGGATACAATTATATTATTGTTCTGTGATATTGACTAGTAGTGCTAATGAGACCAGGACCCACAGGACTAGGGTCAACAGGACCCTAGTCCTACATGGCCAGGGTCCATAAGACCCTGTCCTACTTGTCCATGGTCCACATGACCTTGTCCTACTTGTCCATGGTCCATAAGACCTTGTCCTACTTGTCCATGGTCCACGAGACCCTGTCCTACTTGTCCATGGTCCACATGACCCTGTCCTACTTGTCCATGGTCCACAAGACCCTGTCCTACTTGTCCATGGTCCACGAGACCCTGTCCTACTTGTCCATGGTCCACATGACCTTGTCCTACTTGTCCATGGTCCACAAGACATTGTCCTACATGTCCAGGGTCTACGAGACCCTAGTCCAGGGTTCACAAGCTAGGGTTCACAGGACCATAGTCCTACATGACCATGGTCCACAAGATTTGGTCCTACAAGTCCATGGTCTACAAGATTTGGTCCTACAATCGGACCCTGCGATAAAAGATTCTATGAGATCAGATCATACTCGTAATAAGGAATGTTGGTAACATCACTGATATGAAGTCATCTTTTTTGAATGAGCTGAAATGTGAGCTGTTATTTAACTTTCTTTGTTTTTTCCAGCTTCATGTTGATATGCAATGGTCGTCTTTCATGACGTTTTGTACTGAGCAAAGTCTCGCACAAGATTCGGCATTTGACGGTGGTGCGAGTAACACGAGGACCGTTTATGAAGTCTTTGCAATAGAGTGCTGAACGGTGGTTTTATTGTTGTCATTACGTCAATTGGTGCTCTGCTTTGTTATAGACGTTCACAGTTATTATAGCTGTTTGAATTATTATATTCTAATGTGCATATACGCGTTAAAACATTGTGTATATAATACTGAGTGTGTATAGTGTTTTATAGATTTGAGATCTTTTCTGTATATTGTTCTTGCATGTGTTTGAGTCGTCGTCGTCGTTCTTTGCATTTACTCGCACAGTTGATTAATTTATGGACAGTCTTGGAGATCGCTTTTCTCTCAGGTCGAGTGTATGTTGCAATAAAATGATAAAACGGCAATAAATTAATAAAAACTGCAATACGTTACTGAAGCATCTTTACATTGCTAACTTTGACATTTGTGTTTATGGTTTCCTGTGTAAGGGGTGTTCTTCTTTTTTGGCATTTGCAGCAGTGATTGATATACATGATATGTAGAGAATTCGTGTTTGCAGACAATGTCCTAAACATTGGTATTCTATGCCCTTCCTCTGTTTACCTAATCTATGCCCTTCCTCTGTTTGCCTAATCTATTCCCTTCCTCTGTTTACCTAATCTATGCCCTTCCTCTGTTTACCTAATCTATGCCCTTCCTCTGTTTGCCTAATCTATTCCCTTCCTCTGTTTACCTA
>JAQFYQ010000522.1:0-16680 GCA_034694885.1 Buchholzia appendiculata | reverse complement strand
AAGGCAAGGCAGTAAAGTGCCTCAAGGCAGCCTTGAGGCAAGGCATCAAGGCCAAGGACTACATCACTGATTTAAACATGGGTTGTTGTTATTTCTTGCTGAAGTGCGAGTATGATGAGTCAGCCAATCCTAAGCGTTAGTAACTGTCTCATGCAGTGCCTGCAGAGAACCATCGAGTATCGTTAACGGACATAAATTGACGGGGTAAAGATGGACTGGCAACTAGTAGCAAAAAATTGTTTATGTGAAAGGTTAGGTATCTCTGACATGGTTGATGTCAGGCTTGGCAGGCTTGGATGGTTTGGTCATGTGGAAAGAAAGAATGATTTGGTAAAAGCGCTCCAGTTTTTTGGATGTGGGAGGGCAAAAGGCAAAGACAGGACTATAAAGACTTGATGGAGTGTGTGCATTTGGATATGAAAAAATTGAAATTGATGCTGGGGGTGTGCATGCTTGTGGCATGTGGAAAATTTTCAGTTTTGAAAACGACTAGCCCTTCTTGACAAGGATAGATATCCGTTTAATGTTGACGATGGATTTCATATGATTCAATGCACACGTTTAGACATGTGTTGATGACCATGCACTTGTGTTATGCTCCCAGCACGACGCCATGTCGATGAGACGGCTGATTGTGAAGGAGATCGAGGACTACCAGCAGCCCAAGCGCCCGACGAAGCTCTCGTACAGCCTCCAGCCGGTGCTCGGAAGTGTGTTGAATCCAGTTGCGTTGCCGTCATCATCCTCGTTATCATCCTCTTTTCCTGTACCGTCACACATGTCTTTGCTCTCAGCTTCGTCACACGTTGTGTCCACACTTGTGCCGGTAGCAAAGATTCCTGACGCTAGCAGCACTCAAAGTCACTTACGTGCTGGAGAAACAAGAACTGATTACAAGAGCGGAAGTACGGATCCTACGAAGGATGCGACTGTTAACGAGTCGAAGGGTGGCAGCATCACCATTGATTGTGATAGACGAACGGTCGGCGGACTGTTGAGGGCCAACAGTCAGCAGGACGTCGAGATGCTCAGCGCTCAGCTTAAGAACATGCCGACGAACATCAGCAGCACGACCGACATGGACTCGGCTAATTCGTGCGACGGCTTCGGCGCCAGACTCGGTGCGCTCGGTCGGCTGCCAGAACTCGACTCGGAGTCCTCCAACAGTGAGTCCGTGTCGGAGCTCAATGTACGCACGGTTGCTGGGTTCGATGTCGCCGGTGATGAGTCATCGACGAAGAACAGGAACTTGCGTGTGACGAATGCAAACCTGAGTCCGAGGGATCCAGACGTGGAGATGCTGAGTGCGAAGCTGTCGCAGCTTGCGACGACGCCTCGGGACGACACTTCTACTGCCGTGCCGGACGTCGTGACTGTGGCAGTTGATGCACTGGATAACTTGCGCAAAGTTAAGATGGTAGCTGGTAGTGCAGTTGCTGCTGGAGTTGATAGTCCGTCGTTGGAGGGGCACGTTGGAACAATTGCAAGGGGAGACATGGCCGAGGGGTCGGACGTCGAGGACAACGGTTGTCCGATGACCGAGATGAGGGCGAGGATCAAACGAGCACTGCAGCAGAAAATCAGTAAGTGTTTTCTTCTTGTTTGTTTTGATTAGAATATTGTAATTTATACTTGATGTACAAGCAGAATGTAATGCTGGACGGTGGACATCTTAAATTAAATTTATATTCGTTATAATTTTAATCTTATTTTAAAACAAGCGGTCACTTAGGTTTCTCCTGCGGTACCTGGTTCTGCGAGCAAGGAATATAGTAGAGCGGGGTGGAGATTAAAATAAATAAATTCAATTACATTGTGTGATTAGCTTAGAATAGTCTAGTCCAATAATCTAGAGAATCATTTGAGAGAATTGAGGGCTGGTAAAATAGGAAAATGATTATCCATGCAATGCTGTATAACTATTTACTTATTTGAATGAGTGTGATATTTAGCTGCTTAACCAGATTATTATCTGGTAAATAAATGAATCAATTTTCTACTGACATAACTAATACATGCAAGTAAACACAGGTCGAGGGGTGTCAGATTTTGCAAAGGATTCACCTTGTTCACCTTTCCATATTTCTTCACGCGCTCGACTAAGCGAGCAGTGAGGGTTAATTTGAGGAAGGGCTTCCGGTTGTAAAACTGAACTTCAATCAAAATCCAAGATGTCAAAATGCATAGGCTCTGCAGAGTATAGCCACAGTGAGTGTGCTTTTGGACAATTTGCTTCTAATTGTGACGAAAACATTTTGGTGATATCTAGCTGGAGGTTACTTTGACCTAGGGCTAATTGTGCTTAAACTGTTCCTATTTATTGCTTATGTGCACTTTTCTGGCATTTATTTATTTATTTTTTGTTTGTTTGTTTATTTTTATTTTGTAACTTGTATCTCTGCTTATTGCGAATAAAGATTATGTATAATTGTGAAAAATGCCAGGCAGGTTGATAAATGCTCATGATGATATGTGTAGATATTTCATGCTACGATACTGTTTGTTTGTTTGTGCAGAGGTTGCACCGCTGAGACCTGCACCGATAGTCAGGTCCACCAAGACTGCACTGCAGGTACAGAAGGAGCGCGCAGAGGAAAAGCGTAAGAAACTGGAGAGAGCACGCGAGCGAAAGAAAAAGAAAAGGAAGAAGAAAGGTAAGCTGTAGTGTGTCTTTAGTTCAGGATTATAGTATTTGAATCCCTTTGCTCTTATATATGGTACAATTGCTGTGATGAATTATGGCCGTGTGTGCCAAGTCTTAATAGAAATGCGTTGTCAATGGGTTATTTGCTCGAATCTTTCTCAGTGGCATTTGATATTTAGTTACAGTGGTTAATGTCAACTATTAGTGCTGTGAAAACAGTATCATTTTAAAATTTGTAACATTGAAGCTATACAAGTTAAATCACAATTTCAAGTTTGTTATTCGATTTGAAGATCATCATCGGTTGTCGTCATCCTGACTGTTCGGCTGTCAATACAAATCTTGTAATATCTTGAATAATAATTGCTTTATTACTGTTATTATGAACAATGATAAGAATAATGCAATATATTGAAGAATATTGTAATATTCATACTTTGCCAAGAAGTGCTAAAAATTCTATCATTTGATGTGTATTAATGTAGTTTATACTATATTATATAACTTTGGCATACTGTATATTAGAAACAGAAGAAAGTGGAATTGCTCTGACGGATAACGACAAGTCTCTCCTGGAACGATGGAACAGGATATTTACTCGAGTTGGAAGCAGCTCTAATCTGGAGGAGGCTGCAACCGCCTCATCGAACCCGACCATCGACGGTGTCGGTCAATCGCTGACCAATTCTCCGGGACTACCCGACCACCTCAGTGACCTGATATTGCTAGGCAGCTACGGACAACCGGGCACTAACGTTCAGCTACAGCCTGACTTGCTCAACATCAATAACTTTAGCCTAACCGACCCAGAAATCAACCAGTCGTGTGTGTTCGACCCAGAAATCAACCAACCACGTGTGTTGTTGCCGAAGACCGTGCGTTCGAGCGTTGTGTTGGATGGTTCGCCTGCTGTAGGCGAAGGACGATATAATGTGCAAAGTGCTGTGATTGAAGATTCTTCAAGACGGTACGTACCGGAATACAACACCCGTGTACCTGGCGAACTGAACCCGAACCTGTATCGCGATGGTTCTCGTAATTCAGGTTTGCTGTCGACCGGGTTTAATCCCAGTGCAACGAGACAGAGGTCGTCTTATCCTCTTGACGTGTATTCAGGACTGGGGAGTGTGCCGTCGTCTGTGTCTAATAACAGCCGCATTTCTGTGCAATACGACGCAGCGTCTAGAGTAGCATCCCCTGCTCAGAGTGGTCTGACTTCCGTTGCATACGTCAGCGGCTCGACAGACCACCAGACGACGCATCAGATGAACACGTTGCAGCCTGGGTTGGATGCTACTTCAACATTCAACACTCAGAATTATCTTGGCAATGTTCCAAGAGATTCAGCGTGGAGCCGAAGTCTTGTGCCAGGCATGGTAAGTGGCACACCTACTGTCGCACATCAGCCGTCATTTATCGGCCAGCTGCAGAGCGGCAGCAGCTACGTACACCATGACCTGCCTCATCCCGCCGTTGTCACACCGGCAGAACCGTCGGTGCCACGTATAGTTTATCCCGATTCTTTACGAAGCATGCCAGTAGATGCGAATCCTCCTCTGCAATCCGATGTTTTGAGGCATCTCGGCGAGCAACAGTTACGTAGCCTGTACGACGTAACTGTGACGCACGTTAACGAGTACAAATTGGACGGTAGAAACGCTTATTTTTCAACGCCAAGCGCTTCGACTGATCCTAACATAAATGCAGTTCGAATTCCCGAGTTGGTGAATCGTTTGGCGGACGGGTTGGCGGCGCCCGGTGGCTGTCGCGCTTCACCGGTTCGGATTATCACACGGCAGCTGTCGGAGAACAAGGTGGCATTGAGTCATACCCCTCGTGGCACGGGTAGTGGTTATGGACCATTGGACGGGGTGGAGCTTACATCCGGGATGCTGGGCAGCGGAAGAAAGATTTCACTGAAGGGTTAGTGAATACTTTAAATCTTCGTTTTGAAATCTAATATTAATTTAATTTGTATTTTTCATTGATATTATAATAGAATACGTGTCAGATATTTTAAAATTAATATTAAATCAAAATGGTAGAATGGATTGAATAGTTGGGAATAGAAAACTTATTGAATTATGATGCATGGAGTGCAGTGATCAACTTTTCGGTATTGTTTTCTCTTGTGCTGTTTTATTTCTGTTATGTTTATTTCTGTTATGCTTTTAGCGCCGATTCTGCGCCGCTTTCGGCAACACTCATCGCCGACTGGGGTTACCTTGTGGCAGACGTGGGGGAACTCGACCTTCCTGCTGCCCTTCGTCTCGAATCACCACACATCAACTTCAATGAACTCAACTCTCTATGACTGTAGCCATGTTTGCATCTCAAAACACTCATGTGTGTTCAGTTGTTCCTGTAAAACATCACGTGTGTAATGTCTGAATTAAGATATCTCAATTCTCAAGTAATATGTAGAACAGGTTTTTAAAAAAATCATAATTTTTATATATATCTGTGTGGGTTTCGATTTTAAAGTGTAGATTTTATTTTCCCTTTTTGTGGTGCCTGTCACAGAAATTAGAGAAATTCTCTGCAATTCGTATACGTGCTACATGCACACGCACATGCTAAGCATGTTTGTTCGTGAAACGAAGATTTATAACTGGTGCCTTGACTTATAGATGCCTTGTATTATTACAATAAAAAGTGATTGTTTGAAGATTTTCTTGAAGGTATTGTTAACTTGTTAGATATTACTTTTGTATAATTTTGTTTTCATTCATAATTATTCTGTTTATAATGAGAACGTTAATGGTACATTATTGTTGCATTGTTTTTTAAATAATTTTTATATAATGTGTTGTTGATATTTTATATATTGGCTGTATAAATGTCAAAGTGTACTCGCTTCATAGTACAAAGGTTTCAGATTTGAATCGCTAACACATATGATCGTTTTTTTTCCTGAGAACATTTCAGCAGAATCAAAATGCGTTGGGGAAATAGCTCGCCAACTTCACCTTTACAAATTGCAGCTATCTGATTGTTGGTAACATCTCTTGCCGTGGAACCGATCCTAAGACCTGTGGTCCGATCTTAAAGAGGATGTCACCGAATCTTTATTCTCACTGTGAAGATGTTAGGAAACTGATTGATATGTATCTTTGGTCAGTCGAAGGTGTCAACAACATTGTGGTGCGAATAAAATTGTGCAGCTTGTTGATCTTCTTTGTCATTATCCAAAGGACTCGGTCACTAATGTACATGTTATAGGATATAGTTATAGGAATATCATCGCTGGCAGTCATAGCACCCACGGCGCTTGTAAAGGGATATGCTACATACATTTATACATACATACTTAGTACTTATGGCTGATTTCCACCACTTTTAGTAACAGTGGACTTGTAGAAGGATCCGGAAAGAGTTATGGACTTGCTAGTTAAGTGGGAGCATAAGGTTGGCAACCACTTCTATGTTGGTGTTGAAAGTGCCAGCATGTACTGTCTGCCACAGAGTCGTCAACAACCACAGGTCTAGTGGATCAGTGGCACTGTTGTTAGACAAGTTATATATGCTAGAATTTCAATACTGAAGAAAAAACAGATTATTTCTCCTAATGTATAGCATTTCATGAAATATCTATCATGTATTGTGTACATCACATGAATCATGTATTGAATTGAGTACATCACATGAAGTGCCTTGATCCTGATACTGTTGTGTAACACGCCAAGGTAGACATATATTATTGCTACATATGTTTCAGAGTTTGTGTCAGTTGTACATTATGATCAAAAGTCGTGTTTATAGCGAGGAGAAATGTATCCCCAATTTTTTAATATATCGCAAACAATTCCACAAGTTTCTCTTCTTGTTTTGATTTTGGGGCAAATTGAAATCTTTACCGACATGCTTTTATATTATGTATAAATCCTTCCCTCTCAAAACGCGGTTTTTGATCCTGACATTGTGATCCTAGACGATGCAGATGCTATGATGATGATTTGTTTGTGATCGTTGTGTACCGTTAACGTCTTTCTTGTTATCGTTTATTTGTGGGATTTTACTAGCGACTATTGCATGCACAAAACAGTTCAGTTATTGATTGGTTAGAATGATATTATTATTATTTGACAACTTTTCACTGTTATCGATACTCATTCTTGTTGTCTGTTCTTTACACCCACCTCTCGGCATCAAAGCTTTTGTGTAAAAGTTTAGTGTGCGATGTCTTAGATATTTTATTGATCAACAAGTTTTAATAAAGCAGAAATGAACTTCCTGATATGAACAACACATTGTAACAAGCTAGCTATCTAGTGGTATCAGAGAACACTCTTGTCCACAACACAATGTATGTGTTTCATAATGTCTGAATTGTATTAGTTCATATTGAAAGACACACAACAGGAAGAAAACAAAGCAATAAACTACTTAAAATAACAATGGAAACTACTCCACTACTACTACTACACTGTACGCTATGCGTAGACATATAATAATTACTATGCGGCATGCTACTTGTATACAGTCTACTCCGCATACAAATGCTGCACTTGTAATGCATCATATGTTGTAACATAATCAGAGGTGCGGGAGACATCGCAGCTTACTATACACACAGTAAAGTCAGTTTTAGATTTCAGCTCCACAAGCAACATGACAGATCAACAATTACACACTTAGCAGGGAATGACATATAAACTTATAGGCAACATCGTCAACAAATGGGCCAGAAAAAGGACGAGGAGAATAAAGCGTTCAATAGAAAATATTTAGAATTAAGCACCGTCTTTCCTTTCATAGTCCGAGGCCAAAAGTATAAAATATCATATACAATATCCATTTGTATAGGATAATTATTAAATTTCATAACATGATATTTTTCTTTAAGGGTGTTCAACATAATTTTTGATTAACACCCTCTATCGCTGTTTACAAATCATCATCAATATTATAAAAAAACATATGCTCTGATATCTTGATCTCAGAAATGTCGTGGAACTGTTTGTGGGATAAGTTGGCTAGACGTAGCTACTCAGCTGATATTGCCGAAGCACATATACTTCTTCTGCACATACTCTTCGATGCCGTACTTGGAACCCTCTGAGCCTAGACCGGATTCCTTGATGCCACCGAAAGGTGCCTCGATGGAAGACACGACGCCCTCGTTGATGCCAACCATACCGACCTGAAGCCGTTCGGCCACTCTCCAACACTGGGAGATATCTGACGAGTAAAAGTAACCTACGCAACAATACAATACAACAACAAAATATTAGTGACGAACACTTCATAACTAAATATTAAATATACAATTTATGAAGTTTAAAATAATCAATGCTTTGAATTGAAAGATGCATTTCTAACTAAATAATTTTACCTATTCACAATTAAATATATGACAAGTAAAAAAAATTGGATTCTTCTTAGCATTCAGCGACAGCAATCACATCCCTTGTATCAAGGAAGGACAAACGAGTCAAACATTTGGAACTTTAAGTTCTGTGTGTAATTCATTTACATATATTTGAAACATTAACTTTAAAGCATCGCTGTATCGGGGGAGATTATACTAATGAAATTCTAGAAAAATAATATAACAATTATATACCAAAATGCTAAACTAATGAATATTTTATAACATCATATTTACTGCATATCTTAACACCACAGTTGATCGTCCAAGATCATTGAAAATAAAACGAAAGCACGACAAACAGAAAACCAGAGAACATGCGCACCAAACTATTATTTTATTATATTAAGCTTATAAAACTTAAATGTTGCTATTATCTATTTTACCATAAGTAATGTATACTGGTCATAACCATCAAGCTTAAGGGAGCATAGTTCTCATGCACATACACAAAATAGATACGAAATGCCCGCATAATAATATCAAGATAAAAACGACAGGCATACCGGCTAGACCCACAGCTGTGCAGTTTGCGATTGCAACCGCTTCCTCTTCTGTCTTGAACCTACAGTACAAATACAACCATCCTAGCACATGGTCAGGTTTGTTCATTAGATACTTTGTCAACTCAATAAACTAAACCATATCATAAACTAACTTAAAGTATATAATTTTCATTACAACAACACAAGTCATAAAAGCCTTCGTTTACGACATATTTTATGTGCGTGCTCAAAGCGTCAAAACCTTTCATGACCCCCATTGCGAAGAAGGTGAGATCCAGAGCACTAGGATTTATTCAACTACACTGTCACTTTCAATTTCCAGAAGTGAAGCTATAACGTTATCCTTCTAGCTACTACGTTATTTCTTGCTTTATTGAGCACATACAAGAACACTACAATCCCATGAAGGAACATGGTGAGCACGTGAAAAAAACAGTCAATCTATTGTAAACATTCAATATTCATTCTATAAAATACATTCCTACCAAATAACTTTATTTTGTATACACAAATATCACTAAACAGAGCACAAAACATCACAATAAAAAAATCATCACAATAAAAAACAGCTCAGTTCCTTCTAAAAGTACGAAGAAACTCACCGTAGGACCGGAGCGAGGGGGCCGAACGTTTCCTCGTTCGCACACAGCATGTCCGACTTGACTTCGCTCAGAATGGTCGGCTGAAAGAAATTGCTGCCCGCTTCGTGCCGCTTTCCACCAATCACAACTCGAGCACCTTTCGACACCGCGTCCTTGACATGATTCTCAACCTATGAGATGGGAGAAAACAAAACCACAACTTCAATCGACAACTGATTCTTATCTGCAGACATCACATATTTAAGTGCAACTGAACATCACTTATCCACTGAAAACTATACAGAAATATGCAATTAACAAATTAATTCAGCCCCCACTGAAGACAACTTATGCAATTTCCATTGTGAACCATCATTGCAGTGCTTCTATGGCAACACATAGCGACCCATTATGTCCATACAGAAAGGCAATGTAGAAACTATCAGAGCTGCAAATAATACTGAAATATTGAAAACACAAACTGCATACAACTTAGCTAGAGTCACTATACAGCAATGATAAAGCTGATCATAAACAGTCAAGGCTGTAGCCAGGATTTCATTTTGAGTGGGGCATTTGACTCGCACAAATTGTTTGATAAATTAGTGGACGACATTTTAAACAATGTTCATATTAGGGGGAGAGGGGTTTGAGTTTCCAAACAAATTACGACATTTTTACCCCCCCCCCCTTAAATACGGCCGCGTAAATGGTTTTTAAGTCAGTCAGCTGACTACCTTGTCCGTAGCCTTCTCGTTGATCAGAGGTCCCTGTGTGATTCCATCCAGAGCTCCGTCACCAACCTTCAGACGACCAGCCGCCTCGGCAAAAGCTTTCACAAACTTGTCGTGGATGCCATCTTGAACCAGTATTCTGTTGGCGCATACACATGTCTGTAACATGGACAAGTAGGCACCGGTTTGAACTGGTTTCAACATTACAAATAGAGAACGTTTCCTGATAGCCAAAAACATAAACATTGATGAAATTGTTAGAGTGTAATATTAGAACAATGAGAAACATAACAAATGAATGATTCACATAAAAGGTGAACGTCGACAAAATATTGAGAACAACCAATACAAATTTTGGTTTAAAAAATACATGATTAGCTTCACTAGATAAAAAAGGCAACATACGAATAGCAAGCACAGAAAATAATTACGAAAACAGTTGACCATTCAAGTAAATAAATACTATTAAATAAATACATAAGAAATGTAGAACTGCTTTCACACGGTACAGAACAAGGGCTGAGTAAGTCTCGTCTTAAAAGATGGCAGACAGTGTGACTTGCATGAGTGCCTTGAATCTCAAACCACGTCACATATTATCAACACTTGCCAATTAAGCAAGCTTCAACGAGGGATTACAGTATTGCATGTGCAATATAACTATGCTGCTTTTGAATGACTGGGTTCATATAGCAGTTTGATGATGATAATGTTGATGATGATAGTGCTCTGTCCGAAGACAGGTCCTGGCGATGGTTATTTGTCTTGCATATTGCTACGCATGACTAACCACCGATCCACTAGGCCAGATGAGCACGTGTGGGCGGCCAAAGGTCCTTCCCGTACAGGCAATAGGGCGTGAACAATGGCAGTTTATCGCATAGAAAAACAACAACTGGCTAAAGATAGCGTCTGTCCGCTGCACATTGTGTTGATCAGTAAATACGCTGATCAATAAATGTTCGGTCAATGATAAATAAATAAATGCATAATACATATATATATAGGCAATTCTTGTGTGTTCAACATACCTGACCACTGCATCGGAATTTAGAAGCCATGGCACCCACCACCGCCCAGTCAACATTTGCGCTGTCGAAGACAATGAACGGAGCATTGCCACCGAGTTCCATGGAAACCTTCTTCACAGTACTGGCAGCCTGTTTCAGCAATATCTGCAACAGAGCATTACAGCAATCTATGCACGTAAAGAATTACAGCAAAATTTGCAAAAAATTAATTACAGTAATATCTGCAAAAACGAATTACAGCAATAACTAAAAAAGAAATTACAGCAATATCTGCAAGAAAGGCTAACAGCAATATCTCCAAGAAACAAACTACAGTATGTCTATGTAAGAAAGGAAAAACAGTAATGTACAGTGCATTTGCATGCAATAAATGCTGCAGAACGATGCAAATAGCTACACACATCGGATGCAACATTATCTAGGTTGACATCATTAGCATCAAAAAAGCTTCCAGCTTTGTTTTCACACACCTGCATCTACTATTCATTGCCGATTTTACTTCAGTCTGCTTCCTGAATTATTTCTCCAACCTTAAACATCAATAAATATGTCACGCTAAATTACAAACCTTAAGCCTAATTTAAATAAAAGACACAGTACCATCATAACAATCAATCATAGCAGTCAGCATCTCCATCATCAGCGTCATCATCATCGTTATTGTCTTTGCTAACTGCAGCTTTATTATATCTATTGATAGTTATGCAGAAGTCGTCCAAATGCAGACATGATCATCTAGCTGAGAGTGCTTACCTTTCCAACAGCTGTCGACCCAGTGAAGGATATCTTGGAGATAAGTGGATGCTCACAGATGAGCTTGCCAACATCCGGTGTCTTCTCGCGTGAACACGTGACCACGTTCAGCACACCCGCTGGGATACCCGCCTCCTCAGCAAGCTGCACGCAACGAAACACAGCGGGGAGATAGAGGCAAAGTTAATGCGGGAAATTAACGTCTTATAAATTAATGTCGCAATTGCCGATTTAAACCACAAAAATTAAAAAACAATTAAAAATTTTAACAAATTCTGAAGGTTATGCCACACGTCAGGCATAGATTTATGTTTGCACTTTTAAAAAATCTAAAAAATATAACCTACAAATAAAACTCTGAAAGAACTATAATTAAACTTCAAATTGTATAATCCTAGTGCAGAAATTTAACAACTAGTAACCAAAACCTTAAAAAATACACGGCTCTGGACGATGCTGACAAGTGTAAACCACAGCAGGGAAATTATAAATTTTTTACAATTTTTACAATCATAAAATTTTCAACCAAGTTCAGACAATAAGTCATATATCACTTCTCCAATTTTTCACACAAAATTATCATAGGTTTCACTGCCATAAATAGTACATTACTCTATGCATCTTCTTGTAAAGAAGATGCATACAAGATGAAAAGCATAATTGGTGAAGCGTGAATTTTCAGCAGGGTGCCCTTCCTGTTATTAAACAGTTTCCGGACAACAAAATAACAGCACAGCAGTAGTGTATTAATATATAATCTGAGAATTTGTTCACTCCTATTTCGTCACCATACCACAAAAACATATATCTAGCTATAGCAAATAAAATAAAATACTACAAAGTAAAGCAGAACATAATCAACTAATACTGATACCTGGCAAAGAGCCAAAGCCGAGAAAGGCGTATCTTCAGCCGGCTTCAGAACGACAGTGCAACCGGCGGCTATCGCAGGAGCCGCCTTTCTTGTGATCATAGCCAGTGGAAAATTCCACTGTTTTGCATTAAAAAGAACAAATATAACAAGCATCTGAATAATGACAGTGTATAAAAGGAATCACAACTTTAGCATGTTTTATAATAATTATTAATAATTCTAACAAAATTATTTTACTATAGAGGATAACGACGTATATAGCTGTAATGAAGAAGAATGCCAAAATCACAGATTTAACTCAAATGTCACACCACAAAGCATCCAAACAAAATATTTCAAACAACACTATCATAAGAATTTATGTAAATTCATTTATATAACTTTCCAAACTATTACTCGATGTTACTTTTCTCCAAATTGTTACTTGTTGTACATATACAAAAACTTGTTAGTGGCGTTACCAAGCATACCTAAACTGAAAAACTAATCATCCATTCATACATATACCAAAATATTAAGCAACAAATTTATCAATCTACAAATTAATCTTACTTCTGCTCAATAAACTAAATACTCGGAACACCTTGGACATGAAATAAAAGGCTCGCTTTTCGACAACATATGAAGGTTCACAGTACCGACCGGTGTAATCATCCCAGCCACTCCGACCGGCTGCTTAATGGTGATCATCCGCTTGGTAGGCACTGGAGACAGAATGACATCTCCGTACACCCTCTTTGCTTCCTCAGAGAACCACTCCACGAACCCAGAAGCGTAGATCACTTCGGCCCGTGCCTCGGCCAGCGGCTTGCCCTAGATGTCGGAGAAAATACATGTTACAATTAGGCTGTTAATTCAAACTCCTTTAAATTACAATTTTATAATTATTGAAAACTTACTCAACTAGAGATGAAAAACTTGCTTCAAAGAAAACGCACTACAGCAAACTTACTGCATTTCTCCGTCTAACAAAACTGTACATGTAAATATATACTGAAAATATAGATAGATTAAATATATAAAGATGATTTAATATAAATAGATATATACTGAAAATATAGATTGATCAATTATCTAAAGATGATTAAATATGTAGATATAGATGGTATCAAATAAATTGATTAAACCTACAGAGGAACTTAAACATGTTCGGACTATCCGCCTAAGCTCTAGCTTCAAACATCGAGTAATGAGAGCTTTAAATAATCCAATATCACAACCACTAATTATTTATAAAACCAATAGATTATCTTATCTATCTATATTATATCTGATCAGCTATCTTCCAGAATGTTATTAAAACAACCATTCTGTTTTTTGTATATGTGCTTTGTATAATCACATTGTGCCCGGTAAGATGTTGGACAAGTTAGACTTACATTCTCTGCTGTAGTGAGAGCCGCAAGAGCTTCTTGATGTTGGATAATTAGATCGTACCACTTGCGCAGCTTCACACTTCTCTCCTACAATACAATAGGTTTAATCTGTAAGACTTATGCAAAATAAAATCCAGCTGCTCTTTATATACTACACAGTTATTTCATTCTTCATAAATACAGAAACTACGATGGTTTGGCAACTATTCTTGCAGACAAGAATAGTTGCAACAAAACTGAAGTCTTGGTCCTCGACTTAAGCTGTGTAATAAAAAGGTGAATTAAAATAAAATTACTCCTACTACTGTTACTACCAGGCCTACTAATAAGTACTGTACTACTATTACCGTTAAGTAAGTACTATTACTACTACTGTGTAAGAACACATTATGATACATGACGGTGAATCCTTCAATATGAAATTGAAACACGAGGAAGAAATGAAATATGCACGTAAGTGACGCCAGACATTTAAGTTTGAACTTTTGGTCTGACGAGAGGAGGAGTATTGGTATGCATACACTACCTATGAAATGCAGAAATGGGAATGGTCAGAATAATGCTTTATTCTACTGACAGATAGGAAAGTAAAACGAGGAATTGCTGGAAAATTTGCTCCTTGACCAGTAAGTACTGTATCAGGGAAATGCAGACTGAGTACTCAGACTGAGAACTCTGAAGACTAAGAATTGAAACTGAGAACGCCTGAACTGTGGATTTGTCAACACCAGTGATGTAGTCCTTGGCCTTGAGGCACTCTACTGCCATGCCTTGGCCAACTTTCCAAATGCCTTGCCTTGAAGAAAAATTGCCTTGGAAAATAATGCCTTAACCTTGAAAAAAATGCCTTGACTATACCATTTTAGTATGCCTTGGCCTTGATTTTGTGCCTTGAAGTTGCCTTGAGGCACTTTACTGCCTTGCCTTGACCAATTTTTCAAATGTCTTGCATTGCCTTGGCTTTGAAAACGAATGCCTTGGCCTTGAGAAAAATGCCTTGTCAACACTCTGTTAATTGTAATACTAACATTATTGTTGTTACCGAATTCTTTTCAAACTGATTTTATATACATCTATAAAAGTCAACATATTTTCTTACTAAACATTGTCAGTAAGAACACTGGT
Source organism: Buchholzia appendiculata (assembly GCA_034694885.1). Lineage (NCBI taxonomy): Eukaryota > Metazoa > Annelida > Clitellata > Enchytraeida > Enchytraeidae > Buchholzia > Buchholzia appendiculata. Next base: position 1,685 of record JAQFYQ010000522.1, on the reverse strand, counting down.
CACATTTCTGGTCACATTTCCAGCTGACTAGGTTCTAGGGAGATATAGCAGCACTGCATGAGGCTGACTGTGATGCTATTGAATGGCTGACTTCACATGGCTCTTAATGCATACGAAAACAAACAAACTATATATTGACAGTACTTAACAAATCAACTGAGAGTATCATTTTTCAACTAGATTGAATATTATGAATGTTGTAGAACCACGAAAGACCTTAGCAGTGGTAGTCTTCCATGTCTGGAAGGCATTGTGCGCGACGATGATCGCTTCCTTTGTGTCCTCCACACTCATATCTGGAACAGATCCCAACTGTTTGCCGTTTGCCGGATTTGTAACTACAAGAAAATGCATGTAATAGCTATATTCTATAAATACTTGATAAACGAAACTAATTGAAATAGGAAATACTTCCAAACTAAAATCACTGCTTAAAATTAATTCACAGCTGCCAAGTTTAAAGTACAAAAAAACAATATTATATTATCCTTGCTCCCAATAAACACAACATCAAACTAATCATTTAATTTAAATGCAATAAAACTTTAAAACCATATTATAATCAGAAATATTATAAATTATGATTACACTCAAATAACAATGCCATTATGGTGATCAGGTTTTTAGCAATTAGTTAACACATGTGAACTGGCTTTCAAGTTGCTACTGGTACTAAAAACGTTGCTTCAATTGAAATTATAAATAATTCAGGACATGGTAAACATCCAATTGTGTATCTGAATAATTGCATGATTAATATCATATATGAAAATTCAAAATTCACGAATCCTAGAAAAAGCAATGATTTACTGAGTGTGAATCGATGTGATTATGTTGTAATTTACAACGTCAGTGCGGTAATGCTGTATCACATATCTCATAGATATCTTTAAACACAGTTCTGTTCAACTTGGCTATTGGATCAATAGTGTACAGTAGTTAGGCTAACTGAACTTTTCTTCGCCCCAATTAATTAAGGCTTAAATGTAATGCTTTGATTTAGAATATTCTCTGGAATCATAGTGCGCAAGTTTACAACTCAGCACTGCCACCAGTCATTCCATAATGTTCTGAAAACTAAACTAACTCACCCGGAAATGTCGCTCCACTTGTAGCTGTGATCCATTTCCCATTGACGTAAGCCTTATCGCGCAATAAAGACGAATACGAGGCCATTGTCGGACTTCTAGTCGAGAAATAACGAACACCTCGTACTGACCTCAATCCAATGCTACAGTAAAAACTCTTAATTGCAAAGCTAGCCTGAAAAGACAGCAAACAGAAATTGCTACATGCATCACATATTAAACGTGAGACCAGATTTTCATATAAGAGAGTCCTTGTCTCTATATATATCGAGATCCATTAAGGCGCAAGAGAAATTTCTACAGGTAAGTATATATGCATTAAACAAAAGAATTTTTAACAAGTTTTTAATTTAAGTTTTAAAAGCTGGCAAAATACTCTGTGCGCCCAACCTTAACCCTAGACGAAACTACAATTGTAACCCTAACCTTGATCATCACCCTAGCAGTTTCCCATTCAATGCACTGAAGTAAAGGAGAACCGGTTAACTAGATATTCTTTACTTGCATCAGCAAACAAATTCCTTGATTTGTCATATCAAATACATTTGTTATCTGGACCAAAAACAATCAAATATGAAAAGTATAAACTAATAAATG